>CM029359.1:5225669-5261485 GCA_017140985.1 Hormaphis cornu | reverse complement strand
TGGTCCGCGAGTGTGACCACCGCGATGGTGTGAATCGGTATGGCCAGTGGTGCGGTGTGGAACAATCTTGGTGGCGATCAAATTTAAACATCCGCCCACACGTCCGTTCTGATCTTTCCTTATTTCTGTACTTTTTTTTTTTTTTATAAAAAAATGTATGGACTTACACGTATTACTACTGTACGGAAGAAAACATAACACTGGCCACATACTATCCTCGTTTTTCCTGCAGTCTGGTGAGAATCACCCGACCCCCAACCGCACCAGACGGGCGATCGTCTCCGGGGAAGTATAGAATAGCAGCGCGGCTTGTTCGTGGCCGATGGCGAAACGACGCGTGTTACGGTGACTTTAGGAGTTTACCTATAGTTCAGATACTGGGGGCTGACAGCTTATAAGGCCCGGGGCGCTGTACGTTTATTCGGGGCCCCCTAAAAAACACAATTTCGGGGCTGTATTAATTGGACGGCCGAAACGTACGAGCCCGGGGCGCTGTTTTGTTTTGGCACCCCGTGTCGGTGTGCACCTGTAATATAATTTTCTGGCCGTTTATAATATACGTAAATCACAATCATGTAATTTGCGCCAAAAATGTACCCAATATAAAGAAAGGATTGCGATACAGAGGATTATGGATGAAAAAAACAGACAAATAAATGAATGTAATGTATGGTATTGTATTTCAAGTGAAGAGAACATATAACGAGTGGAAAAAATTAACATGAATGAATATAATATTATAATAAGGGTAATATAATATTATGTTTCGGATGGAACGAGTCGCCGCACTATGCGTTTATACGCGGTCTGTTTTTCTAATTTTACTGACTGAAAAACTGTTTCACAGGTCTAAATACATGACTTGAGAGGCGACGGTCGAGGCGCAAAAGGCCAAGAACGAAGCGGTGTAAACGACCGCCGACGTTGTTCCGGACCAGCTGACGATCGTACCCATGCCCATGGACAAGATGAACTGAGCCACGAACACCATGGAACTGACCACTGCCACGTCCGTTCCTAGTCCTCTGATCTGATCTTTCGGTTGGCCAACGTTTTCGGTGAACTAAACAATTAGTGGTACTTATTTACCTGTTATTCGAAATATCTTATATTTTCTGTATTACTTATATTATGGAACGTAATTTTTTTGAAAACCGATTACATTTGGATTAATACTGTATAGTGAAGCGAAGAATTTTTAAATCTCACGGCCAGGTATATTTTATATGTGCGTCTTGTGTTAATATATGTTACGAATTGGTGACTTTACACGTAACGCATATCGTATACTTATACTAGTACATAATATTATGTTTTATAGGTGTACCTGTTATACAATTATTATAAATCATAATAATATGTGCGTACAAATAGTATTAATTTGAATAGTTAAACATATCAGCATTTAAAAGTAGTGATTCCACTCACTGTCAAATATTGTCTTTTTAAATTGAGTTAAAAAAAACACACGATTTTTTTTTTCAGTCACAAGACGGTTCTTTGGGTAAACAGAATCAAATTATTGGAAGAAAGCGGAAAACAGCGGCAATTATGTAGCAAATTAATTTCGGAATCGAATTTCAGTCTGTCGATGGAGATTTTAAAACATAAGTACCGTGTTAGTTGAGTGGTAATGAGCGATGAGCAAGTATGGCATTGTGAACATGGTTGAGTACATCACGCCAGCCGTCCAGGAAAAGATAATTACGCTGTATTTGTGCCGCGTGACGGCCATCAAAAACATTCCGGTGGAGTAAAATAGAAGACCTCCGACGTACACTCGTTTAGCCCTGTATGACAAACACGAATAAAACGATAATTATGTATTTTTTTTAAATTTTTTTTCTGAGAATTATTACTCAAAAATCCTCGAAGACTTTAACCAATTCGTGGGTAAAACAATATAGGTATTATTGTTACATTAGATTACATATTTTTTAATTTTTTCAGACCAACTCATTTCGGTAGGTAGTAAGTCAAAACGCAATTTATTTTTTAATCGAATTGGCTTTGTATTTTCTGTAGAAACGATAAGAAGTCACAGAAATGAAAAAAATATTTTTTTTAAGAAGCCAATTAAAACACATCATAAGACATGCAGAGTATGCCGTATTATACTCAATAATACTACAAGCCATCCTCTCAGAACGATAACTTTTCTACAATCAACAAATACGTTTTTACTAAAATATTTTACTCGTCTGCAAAACAGGCTACACTATTGATCGCATATATATTGGCGTGTGCTTACCCAAATCTTTTGATAAGTTTTTCGATCACAACAGAATAGCAGGCGCATGACAGAGAGTACATAGCCATGCCGATCGATCCAAATCGCACACCTCGTTCGTACAATATTTTCATTTCAGTTCCCGCGGCAGCCTTAATAAAAATGATCAAAAGTATTTATGTTCTATATAGTCATAAGATTTGATAAAACTTTTCACAACCTCAAATCTATCAAGTAATTACTATCAGAGATTTGACCATGATTTTGGCTGTAATAAAGTATACCTACCAGCTATTTAATTTTTTTTCAGTGGCGTCGTTACACACATGTGTGTGCTTGGGGCGGAAATAATCTATCCTAAAAATGATTCCCTGACTTAAACGCTTTTTCATGCCATTCATAGGGGCCTCAAGAAAAAAAAAAACCGGAATCACTCTATAGGTCGCGTGGGTAGTTTGATGCAGTGGGTCATTGTTTTGGAAGGTTTATATAGAAGTTGTGTGTATTAAATCTGTAAGCAGTTAAAAATTGCTTACGAAAACAGTGATTCTGAGTGAGCTCAGAGACGACTCGAATAGAGAAATAGAGAGAGTAGAGAAATAATAAGAAATTGATCACAAAGTTTAGGTTATTAATTTAAATAACGTGTGAAAATTTCAAACCATTTGGACCATTATTTTATGTTATTACGTTTTTAGTATAAATTGCACAGCAGTGCGTAATTTCGTTTTTATCATCAAAATAACACCGTTTCTCAATACTGTTTTTAAACTCTTTCAGAATCTACTGTCGGATTTTTTTCAAATATTTTTATTCAGATAGCAAATCATGTTTTACATAACATTTATAATTTTCAAATCTTACTTTTATAACTAATTAGTGTGAGTTACGAAATTTTTTCCAAAAATAGTCAAAGGTATGACCAATTTTCGAAAATTTTCCAACTTTAAACAAATTAATATAAAAATTATGACTACGGATTTTCGAAATTTTTTAGTTGCGTATGTATTTGCATATTTGGAATCTTGTATTAAATTTTGAAAACTTTTTGTGGAAAATCAAATTTTTAAACGAACAAAATTACAAAAAAAAAATTAAAATTTTCGAAAATTTCAAAGTTCTATGTTTAGCTCAGAAATTTTTGAAATTTGTTGAATTTTGTATCAGAATTGTATTTTAGAAATTTTCATATTATGTGTTTTAGCTATGTAATATGTATTTATATATTTTTTCTGTTTGTGTGTAAGTCACTGAACTCCAGTGAAACGGCTGGACTGATTTTTATGAAATTTCGTGTGTGCGATTAAATTGATTCAAGAATGGTTTAGATTCACTCATAGGTCTCAAACACATTATGTTGAAAGAAATTTTTTTTTGTTTTATTATAGTTGCTATGGGTTACACGGAATACAATTTTAGTTGTTTACTTGGCTAACAGTTTTGGCTAAAAGATTTTTCAAAATTCAACGCCCAAGTATGTCAAAAAGGGCGAGAGAAGTAAAAAAAAAAAAAAAAATCTTCTTGCCAGTACCTACCACTGTATCAATATGAAGTTTGGTCTGTGGTTTTGTATTACGATGTTGAGCCACACTGAGAAAAGGTTTTCCTAAATCATAAAAATTATTTGACTTTTTCCATTTGTGCTATTATTTAAGTTTATACTCAACACACTTAAGTTTATAGTGAACAGCTGATACACTCGCAAGAAATACAGGTTTTTAAGAACATGGCAACGCATGTCGGGTCAGCTACAGTGTTTTAATTTTATTCTTATTTTATTTTTATGCAAATTAATCGGGAATCGTGCACACAACACTATTATACCAGTTCATACTGTCCCGCGAGTTCGATGAAAAACCGTCGTCGAAATCTCGTTTTGAGGTCACCTGCAGTGTTTTCAGTATTGTGTGCGCGTGCGTACAACATCGCAACAACGTGCAACATCGCGTTGCCGGTTGGTGTTGTTCCGTTATTTTTAAAGTCAAGTTCATGAATGCCTCATCTCATCTCTTGCATCGTCGTTCGTCCGTTTTTCAATGTCACCGTGTGGGCCCGTCGGAGCGGTAAACTCTTGTATTATAATATGCACTATGTTTTTGTGTTTGTTATACATTCTGTGATTTGTAAACACGCTTTGAATAATATAAATTCATAGGCGCAATTCGAAGAGCTAAGTTTAAAATTTTCTGAGACAGGTTGTTCTGTGTATTTTTTAAAAAAGTGATGGGGAGGATTAAGACTAACCAGGGGAGCCCCTGTAGTCCCCACAAATTGTGCCTATGCGTATCATCATAACAGTTGTATAATATCTGTATAATATATTTTACGCGGGGGTCTGATATTTTAAAAGACATTATTTATTGATCGAATTGGAAAACGGAAAATATTGCGCTGGCGTTATGTTTTGTCCAGGTATTGATTCTTTTTCTACTCAATACACTAGCTGGTAACGAAATCGTACGGATTATGTCTAAAGGGTGCCGGAATGGGTAAGTTTTTAGTTACCTATACCAAAAACATGTCTCTGCACTGGAAAAAAAAAAGCTATTACACCTTGTAGAATAATCGGATTTTGTTAATTTACTTTTACTAAAAAGTATAGAACTTTTGCTGATCGGACAGAAGTACGATTTTTGACAGTCTAGTTATAGACGCGCTAAAACATTCGTTTGAATAATGCAAAATTTTGTAATTTTTAAATATTTAAATTTTCCATCACTATTAAAATTTGAACGAGAATTCTGGTTTTTATCCGACCAACAAAATGTTCTAGTGTTTCAAATAAAAAGTTGTACAAATCCGTTAAGTTTACAAGGTGTTAGAGCTGGCGAGAGTTTTTCCTTTAAACGTATTTGTGTTTATCAAAATAATAACGACCAAAAGCTGCATTAACTTGTATGTATACGTGGTGATAACTTACACTAATATCAAAATATAATAAAAGATAATGCACTGCCTATTTCAAATTGACCTACCAATATTGTCTGATTTATTCTCTTCAATAAATTGACCGGCGCCGATGCGGATGTTTTAAAATACCACCAAACTAGGACTTTGTTTACCAGAAATCTAGCATACAGATACTGGTAAATAGAGTGATGAGTAAAAATAGAAAAATACCTAACAACTAAAAATTATGTCAAAATAAAAAAAACAAATGTAAGATGTCTTAAAAGATGTAAACTTTTAGATATAGTATAGTAATTATAATCAAACAAAATAATAATTAATTATTGAGTATGATGTAGCTATAAAAAATAATTGAGTCGGAAAATGACTACTATCTGGTCTATAGTCACCCCGAATTGTCCCGTTTGTAAAAAACACCGTTTGTAGATATTTTTTGTGTCTGTCGGATCAATTTTGACAGTATAAGTAAAAAATACAGCCAAATCGTAGTTATATTTAAGATATTTGTCAAATCTGCTTACCGTGGGATCACCTCCAAACACGGCTTCGCCCACGTAATCTGTAAAGTATAGTGAATAACAGACGTGGGCCATCCAGCAGAACAAATTGGTCAGGCACACCAACTTGACAGACGTGGGCATGATGACGATAGTTTTCAAGTAGTGGACAAAAGTCACATGTTCCTGTATGACAAAAAATAAAACAGGCAACTGCCAATGACGTGTGCTATGCTGTTATAATAAAGCCTAGATTTTGATGGCATGAGATTTTATAAAATAATAAAACAAAAAGCAGGAATCATTCTAGGTCACGTGAATAGTAACGTAACGACAATAGAATTTATTGTTGAGTTTTTATTTTTAGGTGCTCTAGTTAAAATAAGTGATAACAATTTAAAATTGTCAAAATTGTGTATAATATGAATTTTACTTTCATGACAAAATTATTTTAAAACTAATACTACAAAAAAAAAAAAAACCCATCGAAAAATATCAAATACCACGGATAGTAATTGAATGTTTTTAGAATTTTCCTAGAAATTGTAAAAAAATTCCAAAAAAATGTGTTTACGTATAACGAATATTAATTTAAACACCGTGTATAAATTTCAAAGCATTTGAACGGTTAAGGTTTTGAGAAGTTTTTACGATTTAGTATCAATTGAGGTATCATTATTTCATTGTTGTAATCAAAATAACTCCATTTTATCAATACTTTTTTGTACGCTTACACTAAAAACTGCTGGGCGGATTTTTTTGAAATATTTTGATTCAGACAGTAAATTTTGTTTCACATAACACATTTAATTTTCAAATCTTAAACAACAAATGTGTACGTTAGTAACGAATGAATAAGTGATTGGTTAGGTATACATGATTAACGATTTTCAAAACTTTTTAGTAGCATATTGATTTTTGTATGTTTTTAACCTTGTATTAAATTTTCAAATCTTTTTCTGGGAAATTAAATTTTTATAAAAAAAAAAAATAGAAATTTTTTAAAATTTCAAAGCTACTTAGCTCAAAAATGTTCAAAATCTTTTAAATCTTGCATCGGTTCTGTATCGTACCTACTTTAATGTTATCTGAAACTTTCAGCTCAATTCAATCATTATTTTGATAGTTATGACCGAAAAATATATTTTTTGCTGTTTTCAAATTTCAAAATAATCGTTAATAATAATGACAGCATTGAAAAAAAAAAAAAATCATTGTTTCAGATATTTCAGAAGTCGAAAGTTCCTCATCCGATTCTTTTAAGTATAATATTACCGGCGTTGAAGTCGGTTCGTTGTTTTCAATTTCATTAGCAGTCTCTTTTAGTGTACCGTAAGTTTTTGGTTCACATCCAGCGAGTTTGTGTTCTTGATCGCAATCCTGTAAAATGTTTGCAAGAATAACATAATTTATTCAAGAATTTGAGAGAGCAGAAATTGGAAAGAAAATTTGTATTTTCACCAACTTCGTCTGTGGTGGTGATCAGTATCCTCGTTTGATTGGATTGGAGTAGTTTTAACGGCATTTCTTTGAAACTACTTACAGAATACGTGATACAACCGATGAAAATAAAAGTAACCAAAGTAAATACTGCCCTTACGGAGCCGCCCATCAGTTTTCCTAAAAAATTACACATCTTATAAAAGTAATTTATTTTTCGTTTATGCTTTTTTCGATTGGAATGTTTTTAAATTCGTTTGCGACTTTATCCATGCACTCAGCGTGCAACACCTATTGATGACAACAACTACGTGAAGTAGACTGAATAAAATTGAATTCGTGAAAAGAAAACAACGTGAATTAATAAATAACTTTTAGTAAAATGATAAATGGTTTTTTTTTTTTTTACCAAACTCTAGGGAGTCCCAGTCGATTCCACCCAACAGATACCCGATGCATCCACCCAGGCCGGCCATTATCGTGAATGTGCTAAGACCTTTGGCATGGTCCTCTGCAAATACAATCAGGCATTCGTAAAATTTGTATTTGCGTCTTGAGTTATCGAACATTTCATGTTTTTTAATTACCTGGAACGCAAACGTCCAAAAGATAAGCCCTGGCTGGGCTTTGACAGGCATCCGCGTCGAAGTCCAACAGCACTGTGCCAAGCACCGTGAAAAATAATGCCCAAAAGTTGTTTCCCGCACTCAAATCGCCTTCTATCCAGTATCCCAGCAATTTCCCGTTCGGTACCAAAATCAAACCTAAACCATCACATTTAGTGGAAGGCGCGTTGTTGAACGAGACAGTTAAACAGTATACAGAGTTAAATATGAGTTAGGTACAATATTATACAATCTTAAAAGATTTAGAAAATCTTTAATTTTTGTAGATTTACAAAATTTGTATTTAAAAATTTAATACAGCTATGATCGTTGAGTGCGTAATGTAAGTAATATAATCAAATCAAACAAAAAACATATCTCTACACGACGTATTTTATAGGTGTCGCAAAGTCAATCGTTGAGGGATTGCTTTGGTCTGCTCGGTTTTCCCACGGTAAAATATCTCTTTACCCCGGGAAAAGTATACAGGTATAGGTAGGCTCGACTTTCTTCGGCTGGGGCGTCGTATGGAGGGAGGAGGCAGGAGTATGCGTTTGACAGTCCCTAGCTTTTAAAAAACTTCTACCTTTATTCGGGCTAAATGCGACCGCCAAGTGTGTTCAAAACGGGCCGGCCCAAGGATTATGATACGTGTCGATTCTGATAAAAACGGTCCGATTTAACTATTTGGCCGGTGATTTTTTTCGCCCTGACAAGTATTGAATTGACGGCCCTGCGGTGAGTTCTTCGGCTCACCTAAAAACACCCCGCAAGCTAGCATTATGAGGAACGGCCGGCGTCGACCCAGCGGCAGCGTGCACCGGTCGCTCAACGAACCCAGGATGGGCGTGACGAAGAACCCGATGCAAGGAGACACGGCCCACACTAACGTCATATGCTGATGGTCCACTCCGATGTTCAGAAGAGTGGGCGACACGAACGCCGTTTCCGCAGCGTACGAGAACTCGATGCCCATCACGGCGGCGGATATTCGCACCAGTTCGCGTCTCGTCTTTCTCCTGTGTAAAATTTTTGTTTTATTTTTTTTAGATTGCCTTTACAATGACGTTTACTGTGTTTCTGTGAAAACATTTTCCGGTAGAAGGAAAAGTCGATAACTTTTCTGATAGGTCTATGTATATATATATATGGACTCCGGTGTCACTTTGGTACCAGTTTTTTTTTTTTTAAATTTAGTTTAGTTTTTTTGAATTGTACTCCAAAAACAAAAAGAACGAAATTTGAGAATTTTACGGCGAAAACGTTTACAGGTTTGTGTTAACAAGTGCTCCGACCGCTTAACGTTGAATATCACAAAACAATCGAGATTTAGGCTTTGAATTATATTTTGTTTGGAACCTTTTTTGATATTTTTTTTTTCTGTGACGGGCCAGAGCTGGTTTTTTTTTTTTAGACGGAATCGTATATTTTTTATAATTCTTCATGCTGACACCGTTCAAACTTATAATAATAAGCGCTTTAATGCAGCACCGCGTCGTGCCTAGTGGTTTTTATAATTTTTTGGCGGGTTTCTTTGTTTTTAAATTAGACGTATATTTCGTATATTACCTCGGATTAAAACGTATTACCGGAATATGTGAGAATACTGCTCCATGTCTACCTCCAACGGACGTTCGTCTTCGTCCCGGTTTCCCGGACGTTCGGCTAATCCCAGTGACTGCAAAAGTTCCAACAGCGTCCGAGGACGGTTCTCTTTCCAGCCATTCCATTTTTCTCGTAAGGCGTCTCTCCACGTGTGGAAAATACCGATTGGGCCCTGGTACTCGTGCAGTTTTTCCACCATTGTTGTGGGACGGTCGTTTCAGTATTAACAACCTTAAACCACCCAACATTATATAGTTATATGTTATGATTAATCTAACTTTATTTTTATACTCCAACTGATTGTGGATGAATGTCGTACCTATATCAAACGCCCTACATCAAACGATTTGTCCAATACATGTTCAATTACTTTGCTTATTACTTACCTACTATAATTTACCCAAAGTGAGTAAATACGTGTTGATAAACTATCAGATCTGTATATAATAAATGTACCTAAATTTTGATCGAACCCAGTGAGTTAAATACTATAATAAACTGTTTTATATTTGTATATTTGGCTGGAACTTTCTTGAAACATAATATTAAATGATAATTTAAATTTACCTATACTCATTCCAAAAATACATGTGAACATTTCAAGGAATCAATTACAATTACACAACGTATAATAGTTTAACCCATCCTAAAACCCGACGTGTTTAAATTTCCAGTCATTCGGAGTATTTTTGAAAATATTTTCGTTTTGAATCATAGCTTCTCATAAAATAATTTTAAAAGTTTTAAACAAAATAGAATTTAAGGCTAACGATGTTTTTTTTGTCGTATCATACGCAAAAGTTGGAACACCCTCTCTATCAGAAAAAATTATCGTATGGATATCATCGTAATGAACGCCTGCAGGCCAAAATAGTTTAATAATATAACATTTTATTAGTGCTCAAACACCAACAAATTTCTCTTCTTTAAATAGTTTTTCTACTTACTTTGTTCCTATTTTTTTAGGATCTAAAGATCTCAGTGTTTTGAACGGTTTGTATTACTGCGTAAATTATACTTCCATTTTCAAGTGTCGTCATAGAATATTGGTCTGTGCATTACCGTCATCTTCGTAATGTGATCGCCCACCGATGTTGCTAACGCCGTCAATATTTTTACTGATTAAAATATTTTTGACCAGTTAAAATATTGTGTTATGGTAAACTATAATGGCTTCATTTATAGTTGATAGTTTTCAATTCTGGTCCGTTCAGTTGATTATTGAAATTAGGCTAGTGTAGATTGCTGATCCATACTGAAATTATGAAGACAAATTTTGAATGTAATATATTCATCGCCAACGTTATATCATTAAATTCCATACTTCGTAGTACACAGACAAACAACTCATAAAAACTTATTAGAAAATATTATTAATTATGTCAATCTAGGTTGACCGGTTTTTTTTATAGAAGGAATGATCTTTGTAAATATTTTATTGTTAAAACCAGTTTTAATCATAGACATATATATTAATTATTGATATATGTTTTTCTATAAGTCTATGGTATTAAAAATCCGGAATTTTTCAGGTCGGATGCGTACAACGAATCTTAGGTGGATTATTGTTTTGGATGTTTCGGACACAACAATTTAAAAAGTATATAGGTACTCGTAATTTATTCGAATATTAGAATATACTTTTAGCATGCATTGGTATGAAGATTAAAATTGATAATAATAGTCGAAGTTGTTTTAACTTTCTAATTTAGACAGCATTTGAGAATTTGTTAAAACTATTATCAAAATATCCAACATAAAATATTAACATCCAACGAGTAATTTCATGTTCTACTTTTATAACATGGTTAAAAACTGTTGGAAAAATTCAAAAACTTATACACACATTAAAATTAAATCAATTCAAGCTACTCGTAAAAATTTTCATTCAGTCGAAAAACTGTTTGAGGATCTGTTAAGATTTAAGTGTCAACGGCGCAGTAGCGTGTAATTTTATTTTATTATTAACACCATTTTAACGATATTTTTTTGTACGATTTATAGGGAACTAATGGGAGTAATTTTTCAAAACTTTTGGTCGCAGATGGGAAATTTCGTTTTGCGTTACATCCTGAATTTTCAAATCTGAAGTAATTAAATTGTGATGATTACGAACTTCCTTTTAAAAATAACTCACAGATATGAACAGATTTTGTCGATTTTTCAACTTTAAGCGTAAGAAAAAAAAGTTCTGATCAAAAATTGTTGAAATTTACCAGGCACGTAGACAACTACAAATCACAGACCCTGTATTAAATTTTCAAACACGTTGTAAAACAATTTTTCGAGTTATAAAACGTATAAAGTATTCATATAACATGTTTTGATAGTTACCTAAGTATAGAAGGAATACAACTGCTGTTAAGTTTAATTTTTTTTCAAATCAGAGAATAGTAAATATTTGACTTGATTCGATATAAATTTATAAATAAAAAATGTATAAATAATGTTTTTACCATACTATATATAGGCACCTAATATTGTAACTTATATCAAGTGTACCCGGACATTGGCAGTTTAATATTTTTTTAAATACATAAAATTTTGTTTTGTTCAAAGTGCCACTAGGTAAAGTATTAGATTAATTATTTTACCGTCGAAGACGTAATAATCAGCCTAACGTTATTTCTATTTCGCCTTTATAAAAAACACGCCCGCCCATACAAGATGTGCGAGTCATACCTTATATTTTTAGCCGATCGAATAACAGGCAAGTTAAAAATTATTATAGTTTACTTCTTAAAAAGTCCCAAAGTTTTGAATTTTGATGCGGAATGTGAGAAAACGCAAATGCACGGCGAGCGGCGTTGGCAAACAGACTGAACCGCTGTCTCGACTCGAACTCGACTGCAGCCCGAACGAGACGCTCTCGTCGAAGTCGTGGATTTTTCGCAAAGTATAATTTTGTCGCGATACAAGAGGGATAGAATAACGGGGGTTTTCGTTCGAACTGTTCATTTTGGTTCATCTGAATTGTAATTTAAGTTTAAAAATATTGTTATTTCAATATTTGTGAATGGGCGTTTTAAAGTTTGAATCAGTACAAATAACTATAAGTTTAATTATAGTTATTTAATTGACTTTACCCATAAAATGATTTAATTTTAAGTTAAACAATTTTACTATTATGATTAACAGTTAAGTTTTTTATATATTTTATGACTTATACACTTACATTACTTTTATACTTATAAATTATAATACACTATAATATCCATAATATTATATTACATCCGATTTACCAGCATTAATATTATATTGTTTTATTGAATAGTCATTAGCAAAACAAGTAATAAGTACATAAACTAATGAAACTAATTTATATTCATAGCTAGTTATAATCGAACAATTTGAACAGTAAAAAATGATTAGTGCAGGTATAAAAAAGTTTACTCCATATACGGTCGAAATCGATCTGATGACATTATAGCCGTACGAAAAAATCGTCTTTAATTTTTATGACACTCGGTTATTTTTTTAAAAATACTTTTGAAATTTCTACCGATATTTTACTGACGGCTTAGCATCTAACACGGGGACCAACACTCGCCAGTTAAAATTTTACGTTGGATATGTTGTCAACACAAATGTATAATATACATTTGTCTTGACAACATATTGTATATACATATATATATATATATATATATATATACATAATTTTTTTAATTTCTCGTTAGTACTGCTCTCGTAGAAAAATAAAACTCCTAAAAATTGTCAACTAAGGTGTTCTATTGCTCTTAAATTTTAGTAAGTCGTCCAATATCTTCAACCCCGAACATTGCAGGTACCTATACTGTTTGAAATCGATCGAACGCGAAAAACGAGTCGTCCGATTATTATAGCTGTTTATGATACAGCCGTGACGTAAATCTAAGCGTATTGATGCGATTACCTCGATTTCGACGGCCACCTGAGCTCCCGTTTAATTCTGCGCGTTTTTCTTCTCGGCCAGTCGACACACAAATCACTCGGCGGCACTTTGATAATGAACAGATAAATAAGGAAAATAAAATGGAAAAAACTCGATGGTGCATGTACACCCAGTCTTCTACCGTTTACTGCTTCTTACGGGATCGTTATTTAACGTCACACGGACACGGGTATCGTACGACTTCGCGACAGCTGACTAGAAACCATACAACTCGGTCAAACTTTATCCTCTGTGATCGATTTTCGTTTCGCGACAATAACTACTATTTACCAATACTGTGCGGTGCCGATGCCGATTTTGTGCTAGGACTTTGCGACGTTATTGAATCCGCTCACGGTCGATGACATAGTAATGGGAATAGGGTATCGAATTTTTTTTCAAAAGCAAATTCGGACTGTGAAGATTCTTGTTTGTTTTGAAAATAAAAACTCGAGTAGAGGTGTATACTATGATTTTTGTTTTAAGATGTACTTGTCACTATTACATCTTGAGTACATGGTTTGATATTTAGTTATACGCACTACACATTTGATAATATAATATAGCATTTGCATACTCGTGTAATATATAATTGCGTTATGTCAGACGGTACAGTTATTAATACGATTAGGTGTGTAAAAACAGTTATTAAAATATATATAATTGATTTTTTAAGTGCATCGCAGTCAGTTTTAGTTAACATTGATTGGACATGATTAAGTGACACGAATAAGATTTGGTTAAACAAATACTGTTTGTGTAAAAATTGCTTTTTAATTTTTATGTGGATACGTTTTTACAAATAATAATTTTTTTTTTGTAAACATTAAGGTACCACTATAGAATTTATGTTGACAAATGATGTTAAAGAAAACAACGTTCAATTTTGCTATACCGATTTTTATTTCTTTATTTTCTTTATAAGTACATAACATTGTTATATGTATGATAATTAGTTTATAATAGAAGCAATTATTTCAAAACATACATGTAGAAAAGATGTGAAAAAATAGATAATTTACGCGGAGTTCCAAATGTTATTTAGAGTAGTATATAGGATAATAATGGTTGTTTTTTAAAAAAAAAATAACAGATTTTCTACATACTATTCAAAATGTTCTTTATTTAAAAACATGAAACTGATAAACAACCGTAAAATGGCAAAAGCGTGACACATAATTGACATTAATTTTATTGCGTTTTTCCAATGTTTTTTTTTTTTCTGTGAACACATAAACGACCAGAGGGTGCGTCTAATCGAAAAATGTCAAAGCACAAAAATGCGTGTAAAGTTAACTTAGATGGTACTTTACTTGAAGATTTTTTTGAAATTTTTGTTTGTTTTTGAGACTTTTTTGACCATTTTTGGAAAACAACTTGAAATCTCGACATTGGTAATCACTTTTACGGGTAACAGGTGGTTTCGATATTCACGTTGAATACCACAAAAAAGTTTGAATTTTGGTTTTAAAATATATTTTATTTGAAAAAATTTTTGATATTTTGATTATTTTCTGAGTTATCTGCTGGAAACGATAAAAATCGGAACATCACCTAATTTGATTATTTGTTTTTTGAGTGGAAGAAGCGATCTGATCAATGTGCTTTATACTACAAAAAAGTTAGGGAATTTGGTTTAAACAAGACGCTATTTGAAAGAGTTCCATAAAATTTTACATATTTAGTGATTTTTTATCCAAAAAACCCCGACGGAGAGACGAATATTAATCCGATGGGAATGAAACTAATACCATGCTATTTTTTTGGGATCATAGTTATTTGAAACTGGAAAATTGGCAATAAATGGTCCTATCATTCATATATTTGATTTATTTTCTCAAAAAAATTTCCTGATTAACAATTACGTAAGGAGTAATCCTTTCTTATCATGTTGTACCTTATATAACATATAAACATAATAAACGCAGTATTACATAAAAGAAGAAAGAAAGAAAGGAAGGGAAGAAAGGGAATAAATTTGAGGTCGGGTAAGAAGTTGTTTGGCGTAGTGATTATCTATAAAAGTCGTATTTTAGGCAGTTTAATATATAACTGATATTTTTTCTTAAATTTGGTTTTTACAAGGACGTATAGATAACTGAACTCGTTCAGAATCGTTTTTTCGAATGCAACGATTTATCATTGTTTTAAATACTAAATAATACGTTTGAACCACATCTTCCGAAATATTGGCCTACCCGAAAAAGTAGCCTACTCCAAAGCTCCTCAAATTTACTCACTTTCTTTCCTGCCTTACTTTTTTTAAATTTATTCAACTGAGAAATTATTGTTGAATACGGTTTACATTGATTTAATTGTTGATTAAGATACGTTTTGTTTTGCCATCGTGGTTTTTTTCAAATTAAATACGTTTATTGACTATCGATGAACGATTTTTATTTGATACGTATGTAGTATCTAACGCACGACCAATTTGTTTGGAGTGTCCGATTATAACACACTGAAGATTAGGCGTGTACAGTGTACACGCTTTATATGTGATATACGCTACAAATACCTTCATGATTAGATAGTTATTCAAAAATTCGGTTATTGGAAAATATAACGGCCAAGGACAAGTTAATAATAATATCTATTTCAATTTGTATCGAGCGATTTGCATTCTTATACAAATATTTTATTTCATTATTTTTTAGAAAAATGTTTTCGCATTTTATTTTGTTCGTAAAAAAATAAATAATGTTTTTGGTAACAGATTTGAAAATTAACAAATCAAACAGTTAGGTTTAAGTTAGCTAAAACTTTTCAATTTTATGAGTTAAAAGTTTTAAAATTGTGTTCCACTATTTTTCTTTGTTATTGTAGTATATTTTCTATGTACTTTTTACACCATAACAAATGATTTACTTTTATATTGAAATAAATTTTTTTTCTGTTATTGCATAAAAATGTTAACTACTTATATTTTTGTTAAAATTATTGGTTTTTTAACTATTTATAAACCAAAAAAACAAAAATGGATACGTTACTTATACTGGTATAAACAAAAATGTCGATGTTGATGTTTAAAATAAAATAATTTTTCCATTCCGTTTTCTGTATTTGATAATGTGTATAAAATACGTATTCATATAAATTTTTACGTTCAATAATTTTTTTTTACCTTCTGGGAATGAAGTAATATAAAAATAGTATAATATTAAAGGAATATTGGTATTTTGTTAGGTAAATGTTTTAAGAAATAAATTTGGAATTTAGTCTGTTAACTTTTTTCCACGATCGTTAGGATTTGTAGGCCACATTTTATTTTTGTTTTATTTATAGTAACGCGCAAATAAGACTCTTATGTGAACAGTGTTTTATTGTAAAACACCAAATGTTTAATATACAGATACGAATACTAAAAAAAAATCAACGAGTTTTTTTTGTGTGCGCGAGCACACGCAAATGGGTGTAGCGGTGGGAGAATTATAAGTTTATTTACTCGGTCGTGTGTGCAAACCTCGATGTAAACTATTTGGTGGTACTTATTATGAGCAGTCGAATCAATTAACACGCCTCAGTGCCAGTTGCTTTTTGATCGAGGTAAGGACTTAACACAATATTTAAATTATACTCGCGATGAAAAGTTAGTGAAAAATAAATTAACTATTAAATTAATTCATAAATAATTGATTGTGTACATTAAAACATTCGTAAATTGTTTTCAATGGTCGGCGTCTAAACAGACTAAACTATAAGTTATGATGACGGTTTATTGATGAAATTTTTTCCCAATAATTTATTGGCATCAATTAGTTACTTTTTGATCGGTTGGAACATATTGTTGTTATTTAATATATTGTTGGCATTTTTTTTTTTTTTGCAATTCCGAATCGTTTTTTCTATACTTAATTTATACTTAAACGTTTTTATTAACGTTAATTTGGAAGAAAGTAAAACTGTCATATTGATAAGTACCTAAATTTTTACTCTTCTTACCATTCACGAATTTTCCACTCTTTCCCGATGTTCACAAATTTCTAAATTGTATTTAACTTTTTAACCTTAGTTACAGTTAAAATGATAAAACAAACGTAGAATTGAAAAAAAAAATTTAATTTTTCATCGATTTTGAGTTGAAATAAACGTTAAATTGAAAAATATAACATTCTATGTGGACTTGAAGTGTAGACTTTTATTGTACTTCTTAAAAAACGTTTTTTTATTAGTTTTGATAAACGTCTAAAAAAGGATTACACAATACATTATATAAAATCGTTTTTCTTTAAAGAGCAAAACACACAATTTTAAGATGTATAAAACGTTATTTAAAACTTAATTTTTAATAGTAATAAACTTTTCTTAAAAATTTATCAAGATTATAAGATAATTAACTTTTATAGTTTGAACTTTAATGTTTTGACTAAGAAAAGTGTATTAACATTTCTTATCTATGAAAATCATAGCGAAATACCGGCGTGGGTGTTAGTTTTTTAAAAAAAATTCTTTGTTTATTTTCTTTTCATATTTTTTAAATATATTGATCTTTTAAGAACTTTGAGTAACGTGTTAAATAAAGTAAGAACCACTTTTTTGATTAAATTATTAATTGAAAATTACGGGTCACATAATAGTTGTTATAAATCAGACTGACTAAAATTAAAACAAAACAATCTTAAACATAATTTACAATTTGAATAATCCATAATTGGTTTTATTATCAATTATTAGGTACCTACCTACTTTGTTACACAGTATGAAATACTTTTCTCGAGAGTCTACAATAAGTAATAATGAATTTTATCTGTGTAATGACCTTCGTGAACATTATTATTTAAGAGATGAATGCACTTTACAAATTGCAAGTATAATAAAAAATAAACAAAGAATATTAAATACAATAATAAAATTTTTTAAATTTATGCTGTTAGCAATTGAATATTTTGATCATCTATGCATGGAAGCTGTTTAGCGTTTTATAATAATTACCGACTGGCTAGTGGCTAACTGTTGCTGTGCAGATAAAATATTTTTTTTTTTTAATGCGGTTTTTTAATCACGGACTAAGATAAGAAGTCCGTGGCTTTAATAATGCTAACCTAACCTAACAATTACTTTGTGGGATGAATATTTCTGTTGTATACAATGTTTTTTTTAATTCACGTAGTATTGAAAAATAGCAAATTTTTTAATTAAAGTTTTTGCAGTCAAATATCTGTATAATATGGGTAGGTATTCAAAATTAGATGTTACAGCAATATATTAAGTAGATTAAATAAATTGTATTTCTAAAAATATTAACAATTTTAAAATTCCACGTTCCTTATAGGTTTTATTGTGTTTGTTGTGAACGGGAAAAAAACAAAAACGAATATCGAATACTGTCAAACAATAAAACTGTAAACGGATAGTGAACAAATTACAGATACTGTTTTTAAGGACTTAAGAAGCAGTAAAAAAAAAAAAAGTAGTACTAATAAAAACGATCGATTGTATTCGCCACTAAAAACGTCTTATTCCAGCCTAATTGAACTTTATCGTTTTCTTTGCGAAACGAAATAAAAGAACTGTTTACTTCGTGAACGATATTGGACTTCTAAAACGACATTTAAGGCTATTTTAATGAGAACAGAGATGGCCAAATTTTATTTAAAGTAACACCAATCTATTTTTGTCTTATTGAAAAAAGTTAAGAAGGAAAACTTGTACAACAAAACTTAAGTAATTTATATTTTTAATGGTTTTCTGTTTTATAAAAAATGTTGATCATTGCTTGGTTATCTCTATGTTTGGTGTTGAAAGTTAAAATTTGTAATTTTGTTTCAATTTTGCTGTGAGTCACACCGCGTGTTATTTTTCAAACAAAAAAGTTTTTCAGTTTTCCAGTGGGGAAATTTGAAATTGAAATACGAATTTGTACAGCTTTGAATGTAAATTAAAATTTTAAAAGACTCGAAAAGTGTGGAAAATAGACTAAGCTTAAGTACACTACAAGTCCTATAGGTACAATGCATATTATAGCAGAACTCTGAAAATTGTTTTTTCCAAGCATTTAAATTATAAACGTTTTTCGACAACATATTTTCATCAAAAACATTTTTTAAAGTCCAGCATAGTGACTTTTTATTGGTGTAGCTATCTCTTACACTTAAGGTTTTATATTGATGTATAGTAGATTTTACAATACATAGTTGAATGTTTTATTAAGAGTAATGCACTTTGGCTGTAGAAATCGATACAAGTTCATTCTAATCTCTTCCTCTCAAGTCTAAATAAGGCAAATGATTTTATTTTATCATTCTGTTTGAGAATATCGAAACTGCTGACAGCTTATCGTAACTGTACATTCGAACACGTATATAATATCACTTTTTGTCTGGTTCACAAGATTATTAACAAAATAATACTGTCAAATGATGCGATCATTTTTGAAACGTATATATTGTTTTGTGCTCTTTTTATTAGCGTACATGGAGTCGGTATTTTTTAATGATGATCAGTTTCATCATTCACTTCTAATTCAGTTTGTTTGTCTCGGAAATAATGATCAACAAGAAAATTGCTACAAATAAATAAAAACACATGTCAAAAGAGCACTTGTATATTGTATCCCCCCCCCCTCCAAGAAATACACGGCCGCCCGGAATGACGAGTGAATGACGAGTTTTACGATAAAATAACAACGTGAAATCGGCTATAAACCGAAATCGTGTTAACCAATTTTCTAAATTTTTCAACCACATATGAAAAAACTATTATGTTTAGATTGTATTAAAGTTTCAAGACTTAATCGTATAAACTAGAAGTCTTATGGAACAATAACTGCGTAAAATTCAATAATTTAAAAATTTCAAAATTCCATCACTCCCTCAAAAATGATCAAAATCGTTTGAAAACTAAGCAGTAAACTCGTTAAACCTTTTTGAATGACTCATATAAATTTCAAATCAAACGGAGCACTTTTTGGGAATTTGACCGCTTTCGTTTTTTCCTCAGAACTTAAAAAATAATCAAAATTTTAAAAAACGCTTCAAATAAAGTACCATCTCGGATCAATTATCTATCTTTTGAGGTATCGTACGTTAAAGTCGGAGCATTCTTTCTACTAGAAAAAGTGATCACAAAAATTGAAAAAAAAAATCTAAATTGACGTGTAAAAAACACGTTTCCCGTAGTTATTTGGGCCTCCCATAAGAAGCACACAGTTGTCCAAAATAACGACAATTTCAAATGATTGAAATCGACTGAAATTTCAGCAGAACACTCCCGAGGCCCTCCTAAATGACATATATGATCGTTCAAGTCGATCGGAGCATCTCGAAAAATTGGGCCGTTTTTTGCTTTCCTCGGAACTTCGAAAATAATCGAAATTTCAAAAAAAACTTCAAATGAAGTACCATCTCGGATCCATTATCTTTATTTTAAGGTCTCATGCGTTGAAATTGGTGCAGGTTTACTATAAGATCACAGAAAAACAAAAAAAAAAAAAAAAAACATTGAAAAACCAATACATTCTTCGCTGACGCTCAGACGTTTTAATTTCCTTAAAATCGATGTACCGCAAATAATTTTTCCGTTCGTTGTAAAATTTGCACAATACAATACAACATACATAATATAAGACGTTTGTCTGTTTTTGTTTTTGTTCACAGGAAAATACCGTGTTAAAAAACAAAAAAAAGATACATTTATGTCAACCGGAGCACCGCCGTCATGGCGTTCGTCGAAGAATCGCCGTTCTGACCGGTCGTCGCGTGAAATCAAAGACACACGAACACTATGCAAAATACTTTACGCAGACAAACATTCGAGTGGCGGAGACCAATGAAAACTTCGGTGCGATGCATAAGTAATAATTATGACATTAATCGACGGTTCATTGATACTAATGATCGCTGTTAATGACGACGATATTAATAAAAAAAATCGCAGTCGCGTGTGTGTGTGTATATTATTGTATAGTAATAATTCTACCGAATGTAACGCACACCACCAATGGGTCCATATTGATACGAGAGCACAGTCGTAATATTATTATGAATTAGCGTTCGGACTGTTTTGTCGACGGCCCCGGAGTACTGCAGATGGTCATTCGACGGGACAACGCTGTGGCGGCGATATTATAATAATATAAGTCCATCGTAGAAGAAGACAAGTGACTTGCATCGTCGTGTCAAAATGGAAAAAAAAAGTGACGAAAAAGGTATATATATATACATACATATATATATACTAATAAAAATAATTAAAAGGAAAAATAAAATAAATTTTATTACTTTTTTTTTTTTTTTTTTTTGGAGTCGGTGCAGCGTCAAACATATTATACAAGTTAACTATACTGCGAAAGGGCGGTACGAAAAAATTCAGTACATTTAATTATAGAACAGTGTGTAACACTATGTTTTAAAGTTTTGAGTAACGTGTATCAGGTCGCACTCTAACCGATTCCAAAAAGGATTTATAATAGATTATACATTTTTTTTCATTTAGGCGATTCTTTTATACTTTTTGTTGTTGGTTGAGTTTTTTTCAAATCTCGTTTTTAATAGTAATTTTTTTAACATGTTGGACGGTACCGCCGCGGCTCATTTAATTATTTTTGACTCTTTAGTGCTTTTTTTGTTTTTTGAAAGTCGGTTTTAAATTTATTTTTTTATTTCATAATTTTCAATGAAATGTAATTACTTCCTGTGTTCACTTAATCCATGCCGTGCAGTCATTTGCAACTCAAAATAGTTGTTTGTTACCGTAACGGCGGTAAGGGTGCATTGTCATGGTGGGTAAAAACGACGAAATCGCGATTTTTCTGTATAATATTTTTGATTTTTGTTAATTTTTTCAAAAAGCACTGAAGATGATTAATAACAGATTTAATCTAGTGTACAATTATCTCGATGTTTTCCGATGGGGCGTAAACCGAAACATTAATGTGCATAATATGTTATACAACGTTATGACTGAGGATGCACAGTAACAACGTAGGTAGTTGTTATTCTGAAGAGAAAAAACAGTATTAAAATCATTGATATTTGTTTGGATTTCAGAAACCATTGACTCTGCGTGTCTCATCAACCAATGTGAACCTGTTAACTTGGATGTTGCCATCGAAATGGTCGGTGAGTATTAAACACGTATAATTCAATCAAATTTAATTTTTTCGAGATTTTTTACTTTTCATTCACTTTTTGGTACATAGAGAACCTATTAATGTAAACGTCGCGTCTTTGAGAGTTAAAAGCATTATTAGGTGTTTGATTATCAGAATTAATGGAGTCACTATACACTAAGGGGTTGTCCATAAAGGATGTCACGCTTTTTCCGGCAATTTTTGACCCCCCCCCCCCCCTTGTCACAAATGGTTAGGTTAGAATGGTCCAAATTTTACCTAATGGTCACGTTTTGCGAACCCCCCCCCCCTAAGGCGTGACGTCCTTTGTGGACAACCCCTAAGCTATACGCTTTATATTAGATATCGTTATGATAATATATAAGTATATAAGTATATGGCCGGTATATAAGTAAGATATACAGGCAGATAAAAGTTTCAAAAATTTTTTAAATTTTTTCTGATGATGGTTTTAGATACAATAAAACTTATATAACAATAATGATATTGCAGTGATCATTATACAGAATACACTTTAAAGCGAAGTCAAAGAAATTTAACAATTTTTATTTATTTAAGTTATAGGCTCAATACAATTTCTAAAGTGAATTTTTTTTTTTTAAAAATAATTAAATAATTGTTTTTTTAAGATACATCGCATAGTATACATTATCTTCACAAAAATAACAAAGATTTAAAAAAAAAAAAAAAAATTATTCATAAACGATTTTTAAGGCTTGGTGAGTTTCTAAATTTTTTATTTTTTTTTCGGTTTATAGTTTTCGGTTAGTTTGATTCCACTTGAAAAAAGTAATGTAAATTTTAACGGATAAGGGACTTATTTTAAGGATCTAATATAAACTTCCAAAACATAATATTACGACTGTCACAAATCACACTGTTCCTACTAAAAAATTGTACTATCGGTTATCACTTAATTAATTTTTTATGCTTTTGGATTTTGTTATTTATTTTCACTAACAATTCGTTTCTGAATGCATTAATGTTCATAGTTATTACTTATTAGGGAAATAATATTCTAAAACAACAGCGCAACCTTCCATGAACGGTTAAATCATACGGTAATTGTAAAAACATCACTAGATCGCGCACTAATTTATGTAATAAAAGAGCCAATTTTGTGAGTACTTCGATATTATAATTTAACTTAGTTAAGAAGTACATTTTTTGAGAAATTTCTCGTGTGTTTGTTTGATGGAACAATCAGAATCATAATGTTTATTTTGTTTTTATCTTAAACTCATGCGTAAGTAAGTATCCAAATTATTTGTTAATGTCTTGGTAGCAAAAACAATTGGGTTTTACAAGATAAAATTACTTACATATTTTAACAAACTTGTACGTTATACCTATTTACACACCAATTTAAATGCTTTTGGAAATAATTCGGTGTAGTTATTATAATACTTTTTGTTTAAGAATTTCTAAATAAATAAAATAGTTTTAAGTAGGTACATAAATTGGCTTCGGAATAATTTAACATTTTAAGAATTATATTATATTTTATGAATCGAATTCTTGAGGAAGTATGGAGATTTTAGTTGGATATCTTAGTTCTTATTACTTTCTGCTCTAACGCATGTACGGATTTTCTTCAACAGGATTCGGAAAATTTCACTACTACATACTGTTTATTTGCGGTTCTCTTTTTGCTGCTGTGGCCATTAGCGTGACGTCGGTATCCTTCATCGTACCGTCGGCCCAGTGCGATTTTCAAATGAGTTCCACTCACAAAGGCCTGCTGAACGGAGCTTCCATGATGGGTGAGTGACAATGATTGTTTATTTTTATTTTTTGTGTGATTTCGTGTGCGTCAATTTCATATTCACAGCTGTGGTAAAGATATATAGGTATATTTTTGTTGAAATAACCGCATAGATCCCATCATTCACCTACTTATCAGTTACCAAAAACGTATCTATATCAATAATTTTTTTGTTGTAACTAGTAATAGTTATTCTCGATTTGTTTTTCTGAACAACTATTACGAAAATTGATTTACCTATCACGACCACATGAGATAGCTAATGAATAGCCGATTAAGCAAATTGTTTTGCCACAGGAATGTTCTCGGGATCTTTCATTTGGGGATATTTGGCTGATTCCAAGGGCCGACGGTATGCGTTGATCTTCAGCATGCTAGTGGACGGTTCCTTTAGTTTTCTGTCCAGCGTGTCACAGATCTATCCCATATTAATTTTCTGTCGACTAATGAGCGGATTTGGGTGAGTAAACCATTTCATAAACATAAGCTCGTGATGGTATTTGTACAAAATATGTTTCGTAGTTTAACAATACGACAAGTTTTTACGTGAAATCGACAGTTCTTCTAAGTTCTAAAACTCTTATTTATATTACCAATTTTAATGAGTATACCGTTTATCAAGAGTGAGCAATAAGTACTAGTTGACCCCGAAAATATACCAGTTGTCTTTACATCTATGTTAAAAATATTTACCTGCTCGTATATATACCTAAATATGAAAAATAAATTGAGTAAAAGTAAAAAGTAATTCAGTTAATTACTTAATTAATAATTACTTATTAATTCAGTTAAATTAAGTAAATGTTCTTAGATCGTTTTGGTTTTTGGTTGTAATAATTGAAATTTTTTATAAAAACTTTTTTTCATTTTAAATCCCTTCAAAAGGTCTTGTAAAGTCCTTGTAATATGTATTACGCAAGTTACAATTGTGTATAGATGGATTACACATGGTGCAATGTCATCAAATTTAACGGAATAAAATAACAATTAGTAACTATCGTTTAACCCCTATAACAGTTTAATAGAGTTTATTGAAATCTCACGCACTGAGGTTTATTTTGATTTTATTGTAATAATTCAAACCGATTTCTACAGTAGTATGCACATATACCGATGTTTTTCAGAAATATTTATAGTAGAAAAATGGTTTTTTGTTGTAGAATAGATCAAAATTATATCTGTAAGAGTAGTAGTGTTTTAGATTTTTAGAATTAAATATGTCAATCGTATGAAAAAACTACTTCGATTGTACATCTTTATAGGGCACGTGCTGAATTGAAATACCTACCTATAAAATATATGTTCTTTTATGTTTTACTATTGCATAATGCTATAAAACAATTGTTTGTTGTCTGTAGGGTGTCTGGTGCTACAATACTTTATTCATACCTGGGAGAGTTCATTAACAACAAATACCGCGAAAAATTCCTCTGCTGGATGGAAATGTTTTGGACAGGAGGCATAATTATACTTCCATGTGAGAATTAGTCAATGAGTAATATTATAATACGTTTATATCATTAATTATTAGGTACGTTTATCAACATTACTTATGTTTAAAATTTATCAGTATAGACTGCAAAGTGTAAGATATCTTGCTTGGTTCAATGGTTTATTTAAACATAATTTTTTTCTCTCTCGAATTTAGAACTGTCATAAGATTAAAACGATCATATGTATAGCTTACGACTTATAATATAAGCATTTACCAACAGTTAATTTGTTGGAATTTTCGTTGATGTGTAATTTGTTTTGCCTATCATTGACTGTTATATAAATTAAAATTTTTATTTCATAATTCATAGCTATATTTGATAAACTATAAATTAGAATTTACAAAGGGAAGTGGTTTTAAGCGTACCTTGATTTTACATAAATTCAACTTTTCAGTAAAACAATTAAATGGACATTTATGCGAGTAAAAACATTTTTTTAATGACGTCATAAAAAACATACTAAAAATTATGTATAATGTTGCATTAGAATTTACGAGCCAATATAGTTTAAACGAAACAATCATGATTTTACAGTGGTAGTAGGGAAATTTTAATGAACAAAACTAATGCTCTCTAATGTCAATATTTTGATTTATTTATTTGTTTTAAATTCTCAATATGCTACTTTATTCAAGAGTAATTTTGAATTTGTGACAGAAAACATTAATTTCAGTTTTGATTTACAGAACGTAACAAATACATTGAAACAAGTATTTCAACGTACCAAACTATGAATTAATAATATTTGGAGTTTTTAAACTAAAAAGTGTGGTTTATGATTAAAAAAATACGAGTAAATTCTAAGTCTGGTGGAAAGCTTGTAGGAGTTAGACTCTAGGTCACAGCTTTGGATGGGTCTCTGGTTCGGAAGTTGTGGTTTGATGTTTGTATTGAATCTGTAAGCATTGGATTGCTTACGAAAATTACGATTCTGAACAGACTCTAGTATACGTCTTAAGTTAACAAGTTGTAAATTTTTATGTTATTTATTTGACTCGAATTGTTTTGAAACTTTTGTGTCATTTGAAACTTATCTCGTATTTCAATAATGTGTGAAAATCTCAATTGGCTTAGATAATTTAAAAAAAAAAATTAATTCTAATAATGAATAGCGATGAAAAAGGGTAAACAATAATTTTAGCCGATTATCGAAAGTTGTTTACGTCATAATACAGAAAAGTATGTTTTAAAACTTGTGATAAAGTTTTATATATGGAAACTACACGAAAAACCCTACAGAGCATGCAGATTTATGATCATACTTTGTATTACCTACTTACTATCATATACTTGATTTCCCGAGAGCTGTAAACTAGTTTTATAGATTTTTGAGTTTTGACCAACCTACATAAATACACCAACCTTTGATATTGACCTAATTGAAAGCTTTCATAAGTTTCATAGCGTTTACACTCCACACACGAACAGATCATATAATACTGTGTTCAATTCAATAATTAATTCGTTTCACGTAGTCTTAGGGGGTTTAGATATCAGGGATGATTCCAATGGCCAATAGGTACACTACGTTTTAACGAAATAGGGTATACTTGCGAAAAATACCCAAAAATTATTCATTTGTTCGCAGGCGTCGCGTGGTTGATTATTCCGCAGACGTTCAGGATCGAGTACGGGTTCTTTTTGTTCAAGTCGTGGAACTTGTTTGCAATCGTCTGTAGTCTGCCTAGTATCGCACTGGCGTGTCTGCTCATGCGCCTACCGGAAAGTCCCAAGTTTTTGTTGGCCAAGGGCAGGCACAACGAGACCGTCGATTGTTTGAGATTCGTCCACGAATGGAATAACGGAACGGACGAAAAATTCCCAGTTAGTATATAGTTATAGTTATCAGTATCAGATATCTACTACAGCCGTTTCTTTAATCGCAGTTCGTTGTTGTCATTCTAGACTTCGGTGTATAATATAGAATTTAGATAGCATACACAAAACGTATACAAAATTATTACGTGGACTGCGGTGGAGTTTTATTTTCTCAAACATAATTCGTTTGTGTTTTAAAGACGTTCGTTTTTATTATTGCTGTAGGTGACTTCCGTGACGTTACCGGATTTCATCGACGATTCAAGCAAAGGATTTTTTGGCGGTCTCTACGACAGTACCGTTGGGCTATTCACATCGAAGTTCAAAGTCATGGCCGTAATCACGTGTATCATACAATTTTGTTCCACCACTAGGTAAACGGGTCAAACTGTTGTTTCCGTTCCTACTTATAGTCGTATTGAATGGTTCCGCCGAGTTTTTATGATCCATGGGAAACTTTCAAATGTTATACTCACAGAAATTACTACCCGTGGAATAAGGGTTAAATTTTATCCACCCTCGATCTTCCTAAAGAAAAACTTTAGCGAATGGAATATTATGTTGGTGGATTTTTTTCAACCGCATATTATATTTTTATTTATAACTATTAAAATAATGAATAAATCGTGGTGAGGTTCAACATAAAAAACGTAATCGTATGTTATATGTATACATATACTTTGCTACAAATTTCTGTTTAAGTGTTCTAATAATCTTTTAGAAAAAATTGTTTTTCGATTTTCAACCACTATCGTGAAATATGTTTCGGCAAGTGGTAAAAAAAAGATAAAATGTGAACCGTATAATATTTCAAAAATGGTTTTTATGATTGCGGTCATTCGATAGTGATAATAACAAACGATTCTGAGATCCCGCGTATTTCGGGCCATTTTACAGTTACTACATGCTGATGTTGTGGTTTCCGGAGCTGATGAACCGATTACGATGGTACGAGACAACGTATGATGGTCCTCAGAACAAAACGACCATGTGCGAGATAGTGTCTATGATCAAAATTGAATCGGAACAGGAGTGCAACGACGAGATAAATCAATCGGTGTATGTGAACATCGTCATCATTGGTATAGCGTGTATACCGACCAGTCTTATCGTGCCGCTCTTTGTCAACAAACTCGGACTAAGGTTTTTTTTAGGTTTGAACGGTTTATAAATGAAATTTTTGTAATCGATTATGTCAAATTGTATACGGTATATAATATGATACATGCGTAGTAGAGATCTCAAATTATTAAATAAAATGTACCTATGTAACGTAATACTAACGAGTACCGTACCTATATAGTTGAAAAAAAAAAATTCCATCTAAAAGTGATATTTTTTCGTGAAACAAATACGCAAAATACGTCACTGTTAATATCTATCGAGGCGTGATAAAACTGAACATTGAAGTTCGACGGATAATTGTGCGGCGAAAAAGAAAATTTCAAATGGGCTGCACAAAATGAGATCATACTTTTGATTTTATAAATTCAAAAATCAGTTCTGGAACGATTCCCCAAAAAATTCATTTTTTATTCGATTTCCGTACTAGTATTCACATACTAATTATTATAAAATGATACGACGTGTGTTCTGAATAGAATTTCACGTTAGACCACAATAACATGTGGCCATTGATATTACGTACTTAATGTAACAAAAAACCATTCTATTTAGGTTCTTAAGATCACGTTTCATCATAGTTCGTCTCGGTCTGACCAAAAGTGTTACTATAAAAATATTCGAGTACTAGAAAACAAGATATTTTAGGCCGAAATGTATACCCAAGGTAAATTTTCAGGCGCTGGTTTACTCATCACACTCTATACGTATGCTGTGAGGTATTCGTTATTTTTTGCTGAAATATTCATTCACTCTTCTTGTCATCCATTGAGACTTAAGTAACATAGAATTTTTTTGTTTTTTTTAAGTTGTTAGTTTTTTCGGGTCCGGTTTATCGGCGGCTTGTTTGTACTTCATCACATCATCAACGCAGAATCTCGTGCTGTCGGCCATATTTGAGTCTCTTTCCAGTGCGGGCATCAGTCTGATGTATTGCATCGCCGTGGAGATATTCCCGACGGAGCTCAGGTAAAATTATTTGAAAAATACCTAGTTTTCAAACGACGTTTTAGTTAAGAGTAACTATTTAACTACCTAAATACCGTAATGTAAAATATTGTAATAGGCATGTACTGTTTTGTATTTTCACGTCATACTCACGGTCAATTATTTTTGTTTCAAATATATTATGTTTTGTTGTTAAATTTTCATTAAATAAAATTAAAAAAATGCACTGTTTACATTGTTTGCGATTGGTTTTAGAATTTACGTTTCTGTTTTTGCGTAACATTGAATGTGTAACATTCAATACAGGTTTTATAATTTTGAAATAAATTCAATTTTTTTTAATGTTGGACACTTGGTTCGCATAAAGTTTTTTTTTTCCATCAAATTTTAAAATATTTTTTAAACAAATCGAGTATTGCATGTTTTAAGTAATGAATTAGTTTAACTGTTGACTCTCTGAAACGTGCCTTCAACTGTTATTTTATTTTGTAGAGGCATGGCCGTATCTATAGGCTCTACATTCGGCAAAATCGGCGCTCTCATGGGAAACGTCATAGTTGGGGTTTTCATCGACGCACACTGCATAGTACCAATTATAGTGTCGTGCTCATTTCTAATAAGTAAGAATACCAGTAATTTTAGGTATTAATTTTTTTTTGACACACCTCTTACCAATTTGATAATTGTATAATTGTAACTAAAAATTGAAGTTTTGACAGTAATCTACAGTATAAGTATAGATCACTGTTTAAGAAGTCGTTTTTATAAACGTTTCACGTTAGATTTGAAAACAATGAGAAATCATTTTTTTTACGAAATTACGATTCTGACGGAGTGAGCCAAGTACTCTAAAAATTCTTTTTTTCTAAATTTAGCTTACAAGTGATTAAAACCATTTGACATGTATATCAATCTTGATGTAAAAACGTTCATAAATAAAACTGGTCTAAACTAGGTTTTCAAAATTGTTAAGGCAGCCTTTTATAGTGAAATATGCAGTAGCGCACACTCAAATATCAACAGGAGTAGCATGATGTAAATTCAAACTTCCCCTTCTTTATTATAAACGCGTTTCCACATTTTGGGGTACAAGTTGCTACCCTAGAACCCATTTTTTCACGCCACCGCAAAAACGTATGTAGAATTGTTTGTAATAAAGTTACCAGTTTTAAAGTTTAAACGGAAAAATTAAAATTTTTATCAATCAAAAATTCAAAAATTTCGGAAATTTAAAAATGTCAACGTACCGAATGTATTTTTATTACATTCAAAAGTCAAGACTATTCAATAATACTTATAAAAATATAAAGCAAACAATATTTATTATGATGATATCATTATATATAATAATATTATATTTATCATTTTGTGAAAAGGCTGATTTGTTTTAAATGTTTAAACCAACTTATGAATTATTACGTCTTTACCTGCATTTTATTTTAGTTTTACTACAAATACTTATTGTAAGGTTAAGTAAGTTCATTATTGAAAGCCTCTTTACTTGAGCACTTGGACAGTATTGATTACCTGCAATTATAGCTACAATTTATCATTTGTTTATAGATATTTTTGTTATTATAAATTACTGAATTGGATCGTGTTAATAATATAATAATATGTTTTGTATGATTATAGTTTCAGGTTTGTTAGTGTTGATGTTACCAAAAACCGGAAGAACAAACATAAAATAAATAATTGAAGACAATATTACTGACTAGATATTCTATTACTATGTATGATTAACATTGATCGATATCATTATATACATTGATAGGGTATTATCGTTACATTTTAATGGGTTTTTAATTTTCATCCTAATTTCTCTGTAAAAAACTGAGTGTAATGTTAATAATTTTGTATTTTAGTTGTACTTTATAGTGATATATTGAAACTAACATGAAAAAAGTGTATCTAAGAAAATAATATGTTTATTGTAATACTTAGTAATTAATTTAGGTACTTTTCTATACTCGTATTTCCTATACGTACATAACTATCATTACATACCTCGGGTATATAATTGTCACAAATAATTTTAGCAAATTATGTATATTTAGCAATAGTACCTATTTGACATTAGTCAACGGTTTTATAAATACAATATATAGAATGTATAATATTGTTTGATACATCCTAAATCTGTAGACGGTATCTTATTATATAATAAAATAGTTGCGATTTTGTATACCACCTAAAAAGTCTTCAAAATGTACCAACGAAATTTGGATTTTTTTTTTTTTAAACACAATTTTCAAGAGATAAATTCATAGTATCTAAGAATTTCTGATTTTTCTTTACGCTTTATACCACTCCAAAATTAACCCTTTGAAAAATTGAATGTAAAAATGTTGAGATTAATTTTTAAGTACGAGATCGGAAATTCGTACACATAGTTAAAGTTGGGCATAGTTCACTGGAAAACATCTAAAATATCGGTAAAATATCGAAGTTTGTAATGATGTACAGAAAATCTATTAAAATATTTGTATGTATAATTTACTAGTTGTCTTAACACGGCGTTACCGTGTATTTTTGGTTATATCTAGTAGATTTCGTTACCAACACCCCAGTTAATCATCTTAGGCGTTCAATTTTCAAAAAATGTGGTAGTTGAAATTTCATTAATTGTATTTCAGTGTATATGTACGATAATTTTCAAAAAAATTTGACTGAGAAATAACGTATTCCATTTTTACCTACTCTTTTAAGCCCCGTAGGAGTAAAATTTTGGATATTCTCTTCCTAGTTGGTTTCTACATAACAAAACAAAATTACAGAACAAAATATTTGATATTCATAGGTTCAGTGGTTCCGACTCTGAAAACAGTGGGGATTTGGATTAAATTGTTTAGTCTGTGTATATTTTATTCGCCTATTTATACAAAGGTTAGGTTGCAGATCGCTTCAGTGGTTGAGGAGTCAACAAGTCACGAATATAACCGACAGACATTCATTTTTTGATTATGAAAAATCATAAATTGTCATAAGTCATAACATTGATTATAAATACTAATAGTATTTATAATCAATGGTCATATTCATGATTCATGAATAATACTAATGTATAATGCAATAAATTTATAAATAACTGTGGAAAATAATTATAGATAACCATTTAAAATAAAACTTAAATACTAACTTGTGGCGACGTAAACAACGCACCACGAGTCGTCCAAGTTGTTTACAATATTGTCAGTAAATAAAGGGAAACCCCATGTTCTAGAATATACTATAATTATCTCATTAGGGTAATGTGGAAAAAGTTCTAGAACAATCGACGCTTATATATATACCGGCTGGTCAGGCGCCGTCACACCGTTAATTACACTTCGCGACATTCTCCGCGATATATTCCGCGATTCCTCCGTCATTGTAACGTATATTGATATTTGTTTTTTCACATTTATATTCATACGTATTTATGTAATATAGTGTTTATTTTAAATTAAATTAAATAGTGAGTGATTTATTGCCTAAAACCCACAAATTGGTGACCTCGACGTGATGGCGGAGACAGACACAACGGTTGCTCAAGTGGCCGTCAAGATACCGGACTTCATTTTGTCAGATCCCGAACTTTGGTTTGCTATGGTAGAAGGAAGTTATGCCAGCGCAGAAGTCACAGTTGACAGTACGAAATTCGGGTATGTAGTTGGAGCATTACCACCGAAATATGCAGTTGAAGTCAAGGACATAATTATGACGCCGTCCTCAGACAGTAAGTACGCTAAAATTAAACAGGAATTAATAAGACGTCTTAGTGCCTCCCAAGAGGAAAAAAACACGCCAACTTTTGGAACGCGTTGAGATTGGAGACCGTAAACCGTCACAATTTTTACGCCACCTCCAAAACCTGGCTGACTCTTCCGTCCCGGAAACATTATTGAAGACACTTTGGATGGGTCGCTTACCGAAAAGTATACAAGTAGCGTTAGCAATAGTTAAAGACAGTAAGCTTGAAGATCTCGCTGTCCATGCAGACAATATCAAGATCACCACCCCCAAAATGAAGTAATCCAACTTACAAAAGACCTTATTTCCTCGTCAAAAAACAAAATTAAGTTTATGTGGGTCCCATCCACCACATACGTATCCCCGGGAATGAAAAAGCCGATAAAATGGCGATTGAAGCGATGACATCCACAACCATCATAAATAAAATCTCAAATAAAGATCTCACGTATTATCCACCAACGGATAATTAAAACATGGCAAAATCACTGGGATTCAGTACCTGCCAGCAACAAACTCAGAGACATAAAAAAAACTGTGTCCAAATGGGTGTATCCAGAGAACGCATCAAGACGTGAACAAATAATTATCCAGAATAGGCCATTAACTCACTCACTCATACTTGATAACCAAGGAATCCCCCCCCCCCTTATGTGACACATGCAACACCCACGTTACAATGGCACACATCATTGTTGACCGCCCCAAATACTCAACCGCACGTTTTCTTCTCAATAATCCAAGGTCACTCGAAGAAGCCCTCAGTCGACAAAACTCCGGCAACATTTTTAAATTTTTCAAAAAAATAGATTTAGATAAAAAACTATAAATATTATAATGTTTCACATTGTATTCCTATAATAATAAGATAATTTCAACTTTCATATTGTAAATATTTAACATTTTGTAATTATATAAGCTAATAATCTTTGCAATTGAAGCCTTTATGTTAATAAAAAAAAAAAAAAAATTTATTCAAGTATAAAATATACATTATAAACTATTATTAATGTGGCGACGTAGACAACGCACCGCGAGTTGTCCAAGTTGTTTACAATATTGTCAGTAAATAAAGGGAAACCCCATGTTCTAGAATATACTATAATTATCTTGTTTGGGTGATTCCGAGAAAGTTCTAGAACAACCGACGCTTATATATACCGGCTGATCAGACGCTCAGTCGGTCAGTCAGTCCGTGAGTGCATTCCGCGACACATCGTTACTTACGCTCCGCGACATTCTCCGCGATATATTCCGCGATTCCTCCGTCATTGTATCAACGTATATTGATATTTGTTTTTTCACATTTATTATATTCATACGTATTTACGTAATATAGTGTTTATTTTAAATTAAATTAAATTGCGAGTGATTTTTACTGCCTAAAACCCACAAATTGGTGACCTCAACGTGATGGCGGAGACAGACGCAACGGTTGCTGCTCGAGTGGCCGTCAAGATACCGGACTTCATTTCGTCAGATCCCGAACTTTGGTTTGCTGTGGTAGAAGGAAGTTTCGCCAGCGCGACAGTAAGTACGCTAAAATTAAACAGGAATTAATAAGATGTCTTAGTGCCTCCCGAGAGGAAAAAACACGCCAACTTTTGGAACGCGTTGAGATCGGAGACCGTAAACCGTCACAATTTTTACGCCACCTCCAAATATCACAACAGAGAGACGACGAATTGAAAAAATATGAACAAGAAAACACCGGACTACAACTCAAGCAAGTTCAATTGCCAGGTACGAATGTTTTAGTGTTCTGCAACACATCAACTTTTACCGCAAGACCTTTTGTCACAAAGCCTTTTCGGCGTACAGTTTTCAATAATATACATCGCCTTGCACATCCAGGCATTAAAGCCACGGCGAAAATTGTTAAACAGCGATTTTTGTGGCCAGCAATTGACGCAGATTGCAGACATTGGGCGCGGGTATGTGTCGAATGTCAACGAGCCAAAATCACTCGTCATGTCACAGCACCTCTTAGTTCATTTTCGCTAACGTCTCAAAGATTTGAGCATGTTCATTTAGACTTAATAATTATGCCTTATTCCGAAGGATTTCGCTACTGCCTCACGTGTATCGATAGATTTACCCGATGGCCTGAGGTAATTCCATTGGAAGATCAAGAAGCGGAAACTGTTGCACGAGCTTTCTACACGCATTGGATTGCAAGATTTGGTATTCCTCTTCATATCCACAACAGACCAAGGAAGACAATTTGAGTCATGCCTTTTCAAACAACTTAATTACTTGACTGGTACGAACCATCTTAGAACTACGGCCTATCATCCCTCAGCAAATGGCATGGTGGAACGAATCCATCGGCAGCTTAAAGCCGCTATAAAGTGTCATCAGAATAACCGATGGATGGAAACTCTTCCGACAGTCTTATTGAGCATCCGAGCAGCTTGGCGTGACGATCTTAAATCCACATCGGCAGAATTAGTCTATAGAGAGCCACTTAAACTTCCTGGTGAATTCCTCACGTCAGATAATAATTCCGCCAAGTTCGATGATGCAGCCGAGTTCATCAAAGACCTTCGAAATCATATTCAGCAGATCCGACCAGTCAATGGTACGCGACATGGCGAGAAGAAAAACTTTGTTTTCAAGGATCTCGCAACTACAGAGTACGTATTCGTTCGACATGATGGACCCA
>CM029359.1:5192278-5211205 GCA_017140985.1 Hormaphis cornu | reverse complement strand
TCGTCCAAGTTGTTTACAATATTGTCAGTAAATAAAGGGAAACCCCATGTTCTAGAATATACTATAATTATCTTGTTTGGGTAATTCCGAGAAAGTTCTAGACAACCGACGCTTATATATACCGGTTGATCAGACGCTCAGTCGGTCAGTCAGTCCGTGAGTGCACTCCGCGACACATCGTTACCTACGCTCCGGCGACATTCTCCGCGATATATTCCGCGATTCCTCCGTCATTGTATCAACGTATATTGATATTTGTTTTTTCACATTTATTATATTCATACGTATTTACGTAATATAGTGTTTATTTTAAGTTAAATTAAATTGTGAGTGATTTTTTATTGCCTAAAACCCACAATTGTATTGTTACACTTTATTTAATAGGCATTTATTTTTATGTACAAAAAGTAAAATCATAACGATTCGAATTATTTTATATAAAAAAAAGAAAAATCAAGTTCGTTTTTTACTCGTTACATAGAAAAAAAACGTACAAATATTGAAATTCACCTCCTAATTTATAAACAAAACTTATAAAAGAAGTGTTTTTTTCATAACGTTTTGCGCCTTTTGTGGCATTAACGTTGAAAAAAAATAATTAGGCCCCATGATCTGTGAACGTTGACTGTGGACTTGTGCAGATAAGAAAATAATATTTTATATGGGCATTGTGATGCGAATACCACTATTTTTTCATTTTTACGTCACGTTACATGTGTTCATAAAATTGTATGATTTTAAAAATGGTACATTTTTGTAACATTTTAATAAAAACTATCGTTGTATACTTAGTGGGCATTTGGTTAAAAGTCCCCCAAAAACATCTTGAGCTCGAGCCTTGTATTTTTAGGGGAGTTAATGTCCACTTTTAAATATAACTTTCAGTAATTTACTTAACCGAAAATTATGTACATTCAGTTCAAACGTCATATAGGTACTCGAGACTGCAGTTTACTAATTATTCTGGGAAATTACTAAAAGAACTTGTTTTTAAATGTGCAAATATTATTGATTACTGGTTGTAATGTTTGTTTTTCGACTGATCATAAGCGTAAAATACTAGAAATATGTATCCAAAGAAAATCACATGCGTATTTCAAACGGAATATTACGCGTAAAATAATTTTTTTTGTTTACAGCACCACTCGTGGAAATTATAAACGGTACTTCATTTATCGCAATGAGATCAATTATTTCCAAACTCGTGCCGTCGGATGAACTAGGTAAGTATAACTACAAGGTGGGAGGCAATTTAAAATAAAAAACCCAAATAAAATTCTTCATTTCATTTTCTATTCATAATCTATGGTATAAAAGTATATACTTCGTGTCGTACTAAAATAATTAGTGTAGTGAAATCATATTTTGGGCCCCCACTCATGAATTTTCACTGTACCACCCAGTATTTGTTTTTGTTAGTATATAAAAATATATCATAATAATTGTTGTCATATTTTGCTTACAAAAATTAAGCAGCACAATATTTTTAGATAATATAATTTGTTTGTTAAGTGCAGCATGTAAATTTACACAAAAAGTGTAGGAACTCGTATAATAACGATAGAAAATGTTAAGATTTCAAATAAGTAATTACGTCCAGATCCGAGATGATAAAAAACAAGTTTTGAAAATCACCCGGCCGTTTGCATAACTGTTTAAAAAATACTTTTTTTTAGGCAAAGTGAACTCAATTTTCGGTGTTTGCGAGGCCCTGGTCCCGTTGATTTATGGGCCAATGTACAGTGTCGTATACAAGGCTACAATGAAAACGTTTCCGGGAATGTTTTTCTTATTTGGAAGCGCATTAACTGTTCCCGCCGTGCTAATATTCTTGTACGTACAATTATTGCAAATAACAACTTAAAGTGCGTACTTGTTTTTTATGAATGGTTTGATATTAATATACAACAGGAAATATTTAAAAATTACACTTTGTTGAAAAAAAATGCACATATAATATTATATAGTGAATTAAATTAAATTTACAAAACATTTATATCATAGGTGTTTGAAAAACTTCGTATCAAATCACAATGTTCAATGTTGTTTATTACACCTATAATAATGTTCCGTTTTAAGAAGTTCTATAATAACTTACTTACGATTAAAATATACTTTACTTAAAAAATAAAAAAGCTTTTGAAAATCGCATTTTTCTACATGTTGAAAAGGAAAAGTTTGTTTTGTAATATAAAATAGTTTCTATAGTTGGATAAAATCACATTTTCTAAGTATTAAATAAACTTATAACAGTGTTATTAAACTATAAATATAATATAAACCGTTTTTAATGTTTTAGGTAGCTACCTTTCTGTAAAAAACGAATTTTAAAGTACGATCCTTTATAAAAAAAAAAAAAAGAAAGCCATTTACATTTAACTCGTATACGGGTTGGTCATGACGATCTCAGAAATATAGATAATAATTTTTTGTAAAGTATTTTGACTTGAAGTGTTGCGGCGCGTGGAACCACTTCTTCCCCAAAAATTCAAAACCTTTCATGTTTTGTCAATTTACCGATGTCGTGAATACCATTTTTATACATATAACTACTATATAATATCTAAGAGGATTTTGATTTATACATGTGAAACTAAAAATTATACAATAATAAATTAATATAATATTTAAAATTATTAAAAAAATTTTAAAATTTTATGACTTAACAACTATTATACTCACTATACGCAGCTGTAATTTTACGTATTGATAATATCAAAGGCAATTGCTGTCACTTGAATTATGGGTAGGTTCTATGCTGACTTGCAGCAGTATTTTGAGTGGATTAATTTACGTTATTTGGAAATGTATTTTTTCCTTTTAGATGGATGTACAAGGAACACAAAAAGGAACAGAGAGAATTAGAGGCGTCGGCGACAAATCCGGAAAAGAATTTGGACGAATTTCAGAAAAAAAATTGCTTGGCTGTTTAGACGCTGTCCTAAAAAAAATTGTTTGACTCGAAGACCTAATAATATTACGGAACCGTGAACTCGCACCCGGGATGATTTTAATACATAGTATTTAACTCTGGAGAATTATAAACGGGTAAAAACTAAATGCGAATCCTGTGACTAAAACATCGGTCGAATGCATGATTTTCATATTATATTCTAATACTGTGAAAATATTAATTATGCTCGCGTGGATCTATAATCATTGTACATAAGTTTAGACGTCCGTAAAAATCAATCGTACAATTTTGTTTTAAAACATTGAAGTATTTGTATTAAGTCCAACAATAAATGTTTGTGCAAATTTTCTTAAAAATTTGTATACTTTTACCATTTACGTCTATATATATACATAAAAAAAAATTTTATACGGAAACACATAGTTTTTTACGCATAGGACCATCGACACAATAGTTCGGAAAATGTTAGATACTCGTCTCAAAAGTGGATTTTGTGGAGGTAATTTTGAGCTTATTTATTATACAGTGTTATAAACATGAAGTATACCTATTTATTTATTTTTGTGTTAGGTATTTGTCCCATAAGTTAATGACCTGCAGTTTACATAAATGTTAAAGTGATAAAAAAAAAAAATTATGATTTATACTTGTTAGGAATTTATTTACTGTCATTAGGCTGATCACTTCAAAATAACAACAATCAGTATTACTTACTGGTAAGATTTTATTGTAGTCTAAAACAAAAATCTATTGTTTTATTGGCGTTGTTCTTCACCAGAGTACTAGATGATCTATATCGTTACCAATATATTATTCACTTTTTGACATTTATCTTAAGTACAAAAACGATTAAATCAATATAGTATATTCCTCTTATGCGATACTGAATTTTTATTCAACCGTTTTGAATTAAATCGATGTCGTGATAACGGCCAATTTAACAATTCCTACCTATAATTCTGTAACCACTGGTTTACATAGTAACCATAGCGTGTATATTTGTTGTGAAGTTTAATTAGAGTTTGGCGTAAAAGTAAAACGTTTTTAAACCATAAAATATATTTTACATACCGGAGACAGTTTGTTATTTTGCGAGAATTTATTATAAACGCTATGCACCTGAGATCAGAGTTTAAATATACTAGGCGTAGGTATACTTTTAAAGAATACATTGTTGTGAATCACGAATGCACTGTACGGCAACAATTCACAAGAAAAAAATTACGGTTCTAAAGACTTTTTGAAGTCATCAACAGTGAATTTTCGCGGAATCCTGAGGTCCGGGCATTGTAAAAATTATTTCAATAAAAACGATGTAAACATCTAAAATTACGGACAAATGTACAGCCTATTTGACACGATTACGCGATTCGTACACGTTTACGACACAGATTTCACTTTTTGACGAAACAGCCAATTATAATAATTTTAGTTTGAAAATAACTGTGAAAAACTAGTAAATTTTGAGCGCAAAGTTTGAAAAATGAAAAAAAGACACGTAAAACTTTATGACAATTAGCTAGTAAATAGTTTGGTGAAAAATTAACAAATCTAAACAGTATACTTATATATACTTGTTAAAAATTATTTACAGCTGTTAAAATGTTTAGGATATGTTAATTCTATAATTACAAAAAGTAATCAGTGTTTAACTTGCTGACTGTTTAAGTTTTTTGTTTCATAATAACATCTTACCACCATTAACGTACGATGATACGTTAAAAACCGTATTGATCATTGAACAAATTGAATTGGTTTTGATTATCTACAGTAGTCATAAAACTGTTTTTGATATAATATACAATGAGTACAAAATTTATTAAAAAATATCTAACCTACCTAATTGACTGTTCAAACATTAAGAGTAAATATCATGCAACTTTTGTTATGTATTGAATTGTTCAATTTTTTATTTTTTTTTTGAATCAATAATATTTTGCCCGAGCTCACAGCTATTGTTCCGAAAATTCGATAAATAGATTAATGATTATATAGTTACGGGTATGTGTGTTTATAGTTCGTTCACAGTGCATCATCAATTCTTCCTTTGTGTCGGTGTGAATAGAAGAATCGGATCTCAAAAAGCCAACGTTATAATGTGTTTTGCGTTGAAAATATATGGTTCACATAACTAAAGCATACGTCAAAATATACAACGCTGTACAAAAGTTCTTGATATTTTATGATATTTGGAATTTTATAAATCCGGGATCAAATATATTATCAAAAATGTTGCATTTTTTTCTTTTTCACTCGATTTTCGATTTAAATAATAATATACGTGAATGTCGTCACATAAATTATGCAGTAAGTTATACAGTTTAGACTTCATTCTAAAGGAGTACTTAATTCAATTTTAAAATAGTCGGTTTATTATTTATTTTTATTTTTTCATAAGAAATACCGTAGTATACGCCTAATATCAAACTATCGTCAGTGTTTTGCTATCGATTTTAAATTGTTAACGGCTTTTGATGTTTTAAACATTAGTAACCATATGATTATATTGATCCATAAAAATATTTTTTTATTTTTTATTGTAACATGAGACTTAATTGTCATTTTTCAATAAGCAGTGGTTATTGTTATATTGTTAATATTTACTTCAATAGAATTATTAATGATTTTTTGAAGAATTATTTTGAAAAATGTTAACTTTGGAGTTGTTTTGCCAGTGTATGATCATCACTCATAAGGCTTGCCATAAATACACCATTGCTAGTACCTTCCTATATACGAGACCCACAAACAAGCAAAAAACGAAACGTCATTGACATAGAATTCGAGTACAGAGGTCTTAGAAACATGGATATTCGTTTAGAACATAATGGTATTGTTAAATAATAAATATAAATGAAAACATTAATATGCTCTTAAATACTCCGCTTACGAATTGTAGAAATGTCCAATATTTATATAAATTAAATTAGCGTACGGAAATTTTATTTCTCAAACAACTGCAGCGAAACAAAGTGTAAAAAGTCATTTATAATTATTTTAGTTTCTCAACTAAAACTTTTTTTGTCATACGTACGTAATTGTTCACTTAGGAGTTACTCGGTATAGGATGTTATTACTTTGTAATTACATTTCAGAAAATGAATGCTTGCATCAAGTATCGTTCTTTGTGTCAGCTAAAATTTATAATTTTACGATTGGCATCAAATTTCTGCATATTGTTAATTTGTTTACTCAAATTTTCACTTTTGAGTATAGGTAGCTCAAACAGTTCAGTGGATCAACTTTCCAATAGGTATATATAGTTCACTCGATATTTGTCTAAACTTGTCAAACATAGTCCAACCATATATTTTGTTTGTATTTTGTGAAGTTGTAAAATATTCTTCAGTTTGTTATTATTAATAGGCATACAGTTTTATACGAGTATACAAGGTTCAAATTTAATCATAGGATCATGACTCGTGTGTCTGTCCATCCATCTGTCACATCCTATTTTCTCCGGATCTACTAATGAATTGAAACTTGGCACACATGTTGAGTAAACTGACCCAATAACGGACGTGTTAAGTAAAAAAAATAAAACTCGATTTTGGGGCGTAATTTTTGAAAGGTGAATTGAAAAAAAATTTTGTTTCAAATACTTTGTGTGATATATCAAATTAAAAGGCTCGTTATAAGGAATTCAAACGACGTATTTTTATTATAATTTTACGACGAACAGCTGTGGAGATATTAAAGAAAATACGAGTATATGAAAATTGACAATCCCCCACCCCATTATCACCAAAACTAACGAGTCTGAAATTTTGGAAAAAAAAATAGAAAACATAATAATAATAAATAATCATTCACTAGTGAAATCCAAAGTCTTGAAGTTCTCTCGAAAAACAGGGTTATTTATAATTAAGGATTTTTAAAAAATAATAATAAAAAAACTCCGAAACCCATGATTTTATAACGTTTTATAGTATGTGTAGCTATAATACAAATGTACGGAACCCTCTCCACGCGAGTTTGACTGAAAAAATGTTTGGATTTTTTGATAATTTTATACTCATTTTAATACAAAAAATATACATTACTAATCATTATAATACCACTTAAACTTTAAATAATTACTTAGATTGCGTAGTAGCTGTTATGGCAGATACGAGACGCTAAAATCCAACGTGTCCAATCGGTTCTTAATTATGGTTTTGTAGAAGTTAATCTTCTATCTGTTATTCCACATAAAAAAAAAATGTTGTACTTATAATGACTGTTCAGTTTAGTGGTACAGGCAACAGTCTAACCTATCCATTATTAAGAGTAGTTATTTTTTCATCACGTTTAAAAACACTCATCAAGTCGATTTCTCCGGCTTACGTTTTCCGTATTTTTAATTAGGTAAGTAGCCGGTACCTATCGTCTTCGCCGTGTTTGTTTCGGTCGACAATATTGTTGACTAAGATTAATTATCAGTTCCGCCGAATCAAATAAGCTGATTTCGGATAATTGAAATTATTAATCATTCAGTTTAGCAAAATATAGTAGAGCATTGTTGTAGCGTGTACAAAAATACCCCTTTAAGAGGGAAATAAATCATTGGTATTAGGACGGCACGGATCAAACTTTAGAAAATGTATATCAGAAAATAAAATTTTATCAAGACACAGAAAACGACTCCTACTAAGTATAAGACGTATCTGAATTTATGGAAATATAACAAAAATCTCTAATGAACTTATATTGAAATCGAAAAAAATATAAAACCGAAATTCAAAAATTGTTTTTAAAATGTTAAATTAAGTACTATCTGGGCCTACTAAGAAAATTATAAACATGAATCACATTGTATAATTTCATTCAACAAGTCGATTACAACCAATAATAATATGTTTGAAAAGCAATATAATATTAGTTGTTCCGGTAGGTAAACATATTATGTTATTTAAAAAAAAAATACTTTAAATTAATATGCGCAAGGGAAAAACCATTAATTTAAATACGATTTTCAAGAGATTTACTATGACTTGTGAGTGATTTAAATCAACAAACTACTTAATACCTTCTAATTAAGGTGATTTATAACTTTTCCGTGTCAATAACTTTATAACATCATCTAATCACTTAAAACTTTGTTTGAAAACAAATTTTGGCGAACGCAACAAAATATGTTTGGGCAAAGCGAAGAAAATATTTTATATCCAAATCTACAGATTTTGATATTCAATAAGAAATATTTCAAAAATGAATACTTGGTATTTGTGCGGTTATTTATACCGATGGATTTTTTACAACACATCAAAAAGAATTTCGTGAAATATACAAATTCTGGATATTTAATTACAAGGACTACCTGCAATATTTTTTGGAAAAGTATTGGTCTAAAAACCTATTGGTAATCCTACTGCCTCAAAAAATTTTAAAAGAAATTTTTTAGTGAAATGTCATCGTGTCAATGATTCACGAGATATGGTTTACGTTTTATGTTTTCATTTATATTCCTTTTATTTTTTTACATACGTTTCACGTTTCTCTACGTTCCAAGTTCAAAATTAACGTGTGTTTTTCGGATCCTACACCTCCGACCGATTTGACGCGATAGTAAAGACTTCGTACCAGCTACACATTTGTAATTCTTAGGCCAGTCACCGGAATCATCGGAACATAAACTACAATTTACCTATGTTAATGTTCAGAAATATAAGTAAAAAAAACAAAAACTCAACAGTGTATTTGATGACGATGCGCATTCGTACTTGTAGTGTTCAATTTACGATAATTTGCTGTAGTTTTGTTTGATAAATAAATCGGAGAGTAATATAATTCGATAATAAATAAAAACGATTTTACCGTCGCTATAAGGTGGATAAATAAATACCCTAATTATATTGTTTTTAAGAGGTTTCACGATGAAAATCAGATATATTTGGACGAGAAAAAACATTACAAGCATGACGTGTTTACTGTAGGTGTATTAATTGCTCCAATAAAATAAAAACATTCATTCCAATTTGCTAATGTGACTTTTGTGCACAAAATTAAATAAAAATGAAGTATAAAAACAAACAGTAGGTAAAATATTTGATGTCACTAAAATATGACAAACTCTTGTCAATAATAGTATCTTATATTCTTATTAATTTCAGCGGAAAAAATTTCATTCGGAAACAAACACGATACATAATACACAAATTAATTGAAAACAATGTGATTTGTTTAATATTATAATTATAATTTTTTTTTGTAGTCAACTTCCAATGAAATTGTTGACCTAGTACGGTTTTGTATGATTTTAAATGGCTTCTTAAATAATTTCTCATTTCAACCGAATAACAGTGCAGTACGATTTATTAAAACCGGACAGTGTTCCACTACCTACTCATTCTATTGCCATCACTTTCGCCATAAATAATGATGGGAAATAAAAAGTTATTCTATATATACTACCTACTATTTATTATGAGCTTTTTAGTATTTTGATTGTAACTCCTCATTAGTATAGATTGCAGAATTTCTGCTATAATATTATAATTAGTGATTAAAATTAATTACTAGACAGTAAATTTTTTGCACAATATTGATGTTATTATAATTATCTATTGTATTGAACGTATAGTATAATAATTTTAGTAAATGCAGTTCCAACAAATGTAGTTACCTATGTAGTATGTACAATTTATAAAATTAAAATAAATGAGTCTTGTTAACTATAAGTATCATAATAGTTCTTGTGCATACTAAAGGAAATAATATAAACGAAATAAAATTGATGATTAGTTGCGCGCGTCTTACAAATATATTTTGCCACGTAAAATTAATTTCGTTTGAGTATTCATTTAAAGTTTAGTTTATGAGTATAGTAATATAATACTTAATTATGTTCAGTTCTATACATTTATCGATATTCTAACCAAATCGAAAGATAATTTGTATTTTAATGAATTTATTTATATGTTTTCTTGAGAAAAACATTTGAGAATTCACTTATCTGTCTTGTTTAAAGATTCTATACTTTGCATTAATTATAGATCTATTCTCGAATATGGTTCCATTTCATGGTCGCCTTACCAGTCTGGATCAGATGATACAGTTGAGAGTCTACAAAATCGGTTTTGATATTTGGATATCTTCCATTTTTTTATTTCTATTCCTTAATGTTAATTAAAGATTATTGACTAATAAGTGCTAATACTCGTCAGTACAATATTTTCAAAATCTTAATGGTTCGAAAAAATGTTAACACAAACTAAAATAAAATAATATTGTTAGACGTCATTTCGAATCTTCATTTTAATATAAAATAAAATGTACCAATTGAAAAAGTCAATTGTTCCCTTCGGAACAAGTAATGATGCAATAAATAAAATTGGCCTTCCGAGGTTCAAATATGGGCCCACGCTGTATAATCGACCGGCAGTGAAATGCTGACGCCACTCAAAACATACAGATATTGTAAAATAATAATAGTATTGAATACTGGCAGCATTGTTTTAGCCTTGGCCTTCGATTTTTGTATTCGCAATGCCTGTAAATTTTAAATAAATCGAACGTGCGATATTCTGATTTTCGTTCAGGTCACGTATCCCCTACATATTAACACTTCCCTATCGGCTATAATAATAATATATAATCTGATCATCGCTTGCACTATTCAAACAATATTATGACACTACCTCTCTTCCTGTATTCGTTGCTCTAAATGACATTTGCAATAAATTATATTTATTTGTTAGTTTCTTTCTTTTTATACTTGTAGAATATACCTATCATCAAATTATTAATCTTGGACATAAAACACTGTGAAAAATTCAATACTTTGACTACAGCTTGTCCGGACGGAACTAAAAGTGTGTTTTTGTCTGTTTAAGTGTGTTTTTGTTTTAATCACCACTCAGAATCATCTTTCACAACGATTAAATATTCATAATTTTTATTGATTTTGCTTCAACAACTTGCATTAAAATTATACCGATTTTCCAAAAAACGTTGTATCGTATCGAACATGAGTATTGATATTTTCGATCGAGGAATTTTACGAGGCGTAAATTAACGGACAGGATGTGCGCTTAGTATGCTGTTGCGCACTGAACATAATTTTTATAAATGGTCGCTGATGAGTTCTTAATTAAATGATAATACAATATCTATTGTTTTATAATATCTAAAATAAATGTTTACAATGACTATTAATGGTCCATGACTAGATATCCAAAGTGTGACATAAAAAAAGTCAATACTTTAAAATTTAAATGACAATAATCTAATAACAAACATCGATACCTGTATGCATATGGTTTCGCTTTGTCAACACAAAATAAAACCTTTTTAGAATTCAGAGAAAAACTTTAATGGAATTATACTTTCAAATAAACTTGAATGTGGGTAAAAACTAAAATTCTTGATTGAATTTTACGCCGACTGTTACACATTTATTTATTTGTATAAAATTACACAGTGGACTGATATTATGATACAGAAATAACTATACGATTTGATATTATGTTAAAATAGCGATGTTTGAGTACAATATTATACGAATAACTGCGTACTTAGGCATAAGAAAAATTTCAAAGTTATTGTATAGTTACCATTTTAATATTCACTCCCATTGTTTTGCAGTATAAGTTACTTTTTTGTGTAAACAAAAAGTTTCGAATAACAATGTTTACAATTTTATCAGTTCAAATTATATCAAATTTCAGTAGGTACATATTAACAATTTGTTATTGTAGCCAAAAATACGTAACACTGAAAACGAAAATATACCCGTGTTTTTTTATAAACCATTATAATTGTGTCAACCAGTTTCATTAAGTTTTTCAAATAGAAACGGATAAAGAAAATGTTGTTTAGATCATATTGAATTTTTAAGGGTCTTTGTCGCACTACATTTTATGACGCAAATATGGTCTCAGCAGTTCCGCATAAATCAATAGGGTTACACTTATCCAATTTTCATTCTGAAAACGGTTCTGAACTCGTTATAACGTCTATTATGTTTTCACAAGGTAATATTTGAAAATATTAATTTTTAAAGAAACAAATAATAATTGAAATGTTGAAACTACAACGATATTTGATCAATTTCGAACGGCGATAAAATTGTAAAAACTTGTTTAGTTGCAAAATGATCTTGTAAAAACAGTGTTTGGCTTCTTGTCTTTGATTATTCGACTTATCTGCAGCGTCGGCTCTAAGCCTACCGAAAAAAATCACAATCATGGAAATACAAAATGATGATTTTAAAAATAAAACGTACATATTGGCGTAACTGAAAATCCACTTATAATATTAAAATAACAATGATTAAGCGCTCCCAAATGTCTAATATGTGACGTTTCTTGTTATAGTCACAAGATCAGAAAATCCGTGAACGAGTAAGGCCCTCAAAACTCAACAAAAGACATGTCTTACCGTTAAAGTCTATAAATATGTAGATAAACATGGTTTTTTTAAAGTATATGCGGGACTTGTTAGTCTCCTGTTTTTGTAGAGGCCTATCGGGTGCTCGCCAAGAACTTGTTAAACAAAAGCTGCAGGACGGCCGGGAAAATGACCGGCAAAAATATTCGCATAGGTACTTCGGAGTTAAAACCCCGTCGCTTTTGGCGATTACCCAAGAAAACATAAGCGCAATTTTAAGACCGAAATTAAAAATGTCGAGAAAATATAATTTATATTAGTAACCTTGATTGCAGCCATGATCGTTACTACTGTCGACCAAACGTGTGCAGCGCTATTACCCGCTATAATTCTCGTATTCCCCCCGGCCGCGTGTTGCCTATTTGGCTCGATTTTTCAATCCACTCCTTCTCACCGGCAACGTTCCGTTGGTAAATTAAAAGATTGCAATTTACCGGTAAAACATTAAATCTTCTTCTTCTTCTTCTTCGCCTTCCTCCCAACTATTTGGTTAGGTCGGCCGCCACCTTGGTTCTAAGCCTCCACTCGCCTCGATTTTTCACATCCCCCACAGGCAGCTCTCATATCGTTCTCAATCGTATCTAACCGGTAATACATGGTAAATCGGTAAATTTTTTACGACACATTAGTTATTGTTTTAACCGGATTTTTCATTTTAAAATAGGGGTAAAAACTGTTTTGAACTGTTACTATAACATCGCAACGTTGTCGGAAGTTTGAAGTTGACTTGAAAACTTGAGCAGTTTTTAGAGAACAACGATTTTCATTTTAAATCTCAATGTCCAAAAACAGAGACTGTTGATTCCAGTGGCATTTCATAATCAATATTGTAGTAACGGATTGAAGGGCCCCCGTCCGGGCCGGAAAGGTGAAACAAGACTGTCGTGATAAACTGTTATTTCAAAATATCAACTGTGCAATACCTATGATACGTTGGTACTTGTCGGTGTTATACACACATTAAACTTTATGTCTGAAAGTTTTATACCGTGCTCAAGTGGGCTGGAACCGTCATGCGGAATCCAAGTCAGATAAGTCCGTATAAACCGGGAAAGGTTCAAAATAAATGCGTTTGCGTTTGTGGCCGTTAAATCCGGTCGGTCGAGTATGCGAATGGTGTTGAAATTGTAGACGACAACGTCGCGTCTTTCGTAACAACTTCGAAAAAATGTTTTAAAACGTCTCGTTTGATTTCACGCTACACTTGGCCGTTTTCAGATTTTTCACACACAAATGGGTCGACTTGACAACACTTCTCTCTGGCTTTATCTTTCGAATGGTTTATCGGTCGGGTGTAAAAAAATAACGCGTTCCAACCGCGCGGTCTCCGAACCGGTGACGCCCCAACCAAACCGACCCGGACTGATCCCGGCCTTTTTTTTGAACATACGATCGAACGAATTTCGGCGGGGGGGGACGGTATAATAACCCCGCCGCGGCTGGTGACGTGTTTTCTTTATAAGACATTTTTTTTTTTTTTTTCCTACCCTCGCGCGCGCTATATATCGATTCGGCCTTGTTCCCGACTAACAGTACTTATAACGTACTACAGCTGTGGACAGAAACCCCACGGACACGACACGCTCGCGGTCATAACGTATTGTCTTTCGTTTTTTCTTTTTTATTTTCCGCCCGTCCGTGCGCGAGTGCGCGTCCGTCCGTACGGTTTTGTTTGCGCGCGCGCGACGGCCGCCGGCGAGAACGGCGATTCGCACGGGCCGCGTTCATTCGCGCGAAAACCGTTTACCGTCGCGTACGCGCACACCGCGGCCGTCTGTCTGTCCGTCTGTCCGTCCGGCCGCCGACGCCCGCGGGGACGACGGGGTAGCGCGCGGCCGCACCGCGACGCGCAGGCGAACATGAGCGATCCCGGCGGGTAGACGCGATGATGCCGCCGCCGGGTACGCCGCCAAAAACTAAAAGTACGTACGCACACCGCGCGTCATTCGTGTTTTTTTTTTGGCCAATTTCCTCAGGTAAGTGAGCGAGCACTCGAATCGAGCTTTATCGAAATCCCATCTTGTAGTTTCCAACGATTGAAAGGCCCGCGCGAATGATTTAGCGAGTATTCACGCGTCGCAGTGCCGAGCACGTGCGGCGGCGATGATTTTTGACGTGCGTGAAAATACTCGTTACCGTTTGAAAGACGTGGGGGGGGAGGGGGCACTTCCAATAGGACAGAATCCGTCGTGAGGAGTTTGCGCGAAGAGCAGCAGCAGTATAAAACACTCTATTCACAGGCGTACAATACAACGCACGTCCACGATCTGACAAACATTTTTTTATAGCTATATAGGTGTTAACCATCGCGGATATCCTTCAGGACGATTATTATGGCTTAGGAGAAATTATTCCGTTCTTTTAAATCACTGTTCTCTACATTTCAGCCAGAATAAATAATACGACCGGGCGTGCGACAACAGTTTTATTTCGGTTTATCCGAACACGTCTGAAACGTAGTGCATACTACATCGACATGAAACCGACCCAACAGTTTTCATTTCAGTTTTGTCAGTGCGGAGTTTTAGCAGGAGTCAAATCACGAGTTGATTTGAGGCCCTCGTGAATCCGCAGATCTATAGGGCCACCCCGCGCAGCTCGCCCTTCGTAGGGCGGCCAAATCTGACTTCGATAGGGCGCAACGGGAGGCGGACTGAAGCGGCTTAGGGTCCCGTGATTTTTTCTTTTACCGTACTGTCATCCTAAACAAAGTTGTGCGTCGAATTTCAGCCAATTCGCGGACGATAAGAACTGGTTCGGAGTTGAAAGCCTACAGATGAGTGGTCTGTAAGCGGACGGACGAGAAATAAAAACGTGAGAAAAATCAAAGCCAATCGGCGGTGATACCCTTTTTGCCCTCGGTATAGCGACCTCGTCCCTTCCTCGGAAATCTATCGAAAGTAACTTTCTAGGCGTTGAAGGTTGTTATTACGTCCATAACCACTATTGTTATTATTATCACTCATAAAACATCTCAACGCACGTCTGTAGCGTAATATACTGAATGTGTACCGATTATTCGTCAACATAACAATATTTATTCGACGCGCGGTTTCTGGTTGTAGTCAGGGGTGCACGGTGTCTTTAGAAGACCCTATTTTTTTTTTTTTTTCTAAACTTTAATATCGGTTAGAAATAAATACAAAACTATTCGTGAATTCTATAGTGACCCGCAACTCGGGTTAAAAGTTTTTGGGACGAGGGTTTAAGTAAAAAATATTGGAGAACAGAATGATTTTTTTAAAAAAATAAAAAGATATTAATAGACTTGAAGGAGTAGTTGAACCCCCTTACCGCGCAAATTTACGCTTTTTTTTATTTATTGGCTCGCATCGTATGGTCTGTGCTTAAAATCTGAAATGGCACCCCTGGTTGTTCTGTATTTTAATAACTGTATTGTTCTACAAATAATTATAGCGGTAGCTAGATTATCTTGCGTTTTGCAATGTTTGTTTATTAACGCACAAACGAAAATACGTGATTACGTTTTTAGTTGAAACTAATTTTTATTTTTCGTAACACTATCGTTTCCGTACCAGCTACACTACGTACCTAGTGAGCACTAATATACTTACTGAACGATGATATTCTTTATTCATTTTCAAAAATGTTGTACCAAGAGTTTAAATATTTATTTTCGCTTTCAACGTCGACACTTTACAAAGTTTTGAAAATACTTGAGCATTTTTGGAAAACAGAGCCCTCCATTCATTATGGCCAGGCCTAAGTCTACCTAGTACATTGTTACCTGAACCATCCGAATCCTGCAGATATATTACCGTATCGATGTTTACGTTGCCGCGTGAATATAAGATGATGCGGGTTGTTTTAGAGAGACCTTAACAAACGAAATAAATGGATACGCTATACAATAATTGGCGTGAAGTGTTTTAAAATAATGAATCTAGTCGGTGGTACATACAATATGGTACGTCATGCCACATGGTATCATATAATACAATTTTTTAAATTGACTCAGTTTATGGACGCTGGTGCACTATACAACCATAATATACCTATTAGAAATTAATACTGTCTATAGAAATCATCGAAGTATAATTATTGTATGAAGACAATTATTTTAGATTTTGCCTTGTAAGAATTATATTAAATTATTTTCCCACGTAAGTATTTTATTAGTAAATAATACACGTTATAGTTACTATAAAAGCGCTCAGTCACATTTATGCTAGCGATTTCTTATACGCTGGAATCCATTTATACATTTTTGAAAAACGTTACGATTTTATCAGGAAGCGTATAAAACGGCTGTACCAAAACGCGTCTAAATGTAAAACCTAGATGTTAATTAACTATAATGTTAACTTTATTTGTTATGAAAATTTTTAAATCTATATACTTACGTAAAAGCTCGATGAAATCATATTCAAAACAATCGTTTGTTTTTTAAATATCAGTATTTGCATGGTTATTTTTGTACATTTAAAATGTAATTTTGTATCTATACGATTCCGTGTGGATCGGAGTTTTATTAGGCTGGAAAATATTAAATACCTATATACCTATAGTGAGTGGCGCTAACGATATTGCAATATAGTGAAAATCATTGTTTGTTGTTAAGCGTCTAATTTTATTTTGAAAATGTTGCGTTACCAGCAGCTATATGTAATAGGCGCACAATATCATGGGCAAAATCTAATGCACGTTTCGGTCAGTTTTGAAGTAACAAAAAACGTTTTATGTTTACTGCAATCACGCAATAGAATATACTATCGGTGGTTTGATTGATACGCGAGAAAGAAAACGGGTTACATTGTAATAGGGGTTTTTTTAATGTTTTTTTGTAGAGTGACCTGGTATGTAATTACTGTAATACAACAGCGCTTACGGTCAACATGTGAAAATTAATTGTATGAGGAGTACCTACAACGAAATCGACCGTATCAAGGATAAACGTTTCTGCATAACATTACGGCAGACAGGCGTAGGTGTTTATAAATTAGCTCACAAAATTAAATTACGTACACGAGCCGTACGATATTAATTATTCGCCACAGTTTTTCTCTTATTATAAATGAGCGATGGAAAAAATTATTGAGATATTCTACAAAATATATTCCATTTGTATAATGACACGGAAGACGGTTTTCATGCGATAGTCGCATATTACAAAAAAATTATAATCTTGATTTGAAGTAATACGATTTAATTTAATATCTAGTAGAAACTGAACATGATAGTAGGTATACTTATATAAAAGCTAAACGATCAAAAATATAATATTTTACTAAGATAAATGAAAATTAACTCCAAGTTGTCGCGAGACTAAAGTATTTTAATTAAAATATTGATATTTGTATCTCAAAATCAACCAAAAAAATGTTGTAAAACTAATTTCCTTGTAATATAATATTTTTAAAATACTTTACAATGTATAATACTTACGTAATCATTTTAAGAAAATATTTAAAAACCAATCAGCAAATATAATGTATGTTTATGTCTGTATAAGATCAACCAGAAGGATGGCAAAAATAATCATTTACAAATGTTTACCAAAAGTATTGGAAATAGGACACATATAGGTGTAAGATTTAAATAGACTTTTTCAAAATATTTTGCTTATTACTTGCATATGCTATTGCTAAACATGTACCTAAATACTTACATTTTTTCAAATTTTCATTGATTGTCAATTAATTACATTACGTTTGATACAAATTTCATAAATTTTCAATTATAATAGTAATTAGGTAGGTATCCAGCAACTAAAAAAAATCAAATTACTGACCAAATTTATAGTTACCATGAAATATTTTTAAAGGTTTTGTTTTGGCCATGATAATACTATAGTATACCTAGTGACCTAGCTAATCTAACACAACTAACCATTCTGTGGACAAATACCATACTTTATAACCTTTTTTTCAGAAAATACTGTGATGTATGCTTCATTTGGTATTTGTGTTGCAGAGTAGGCATGTATGCTAAGTTTCAAAAAAATTAAAATTTAAATTATTATTTTTTCATTTGACCCATTTTTACTACTTTTAGGGTTGAGTTTTGGAAATTTTTAGAGTGAATTCTGGTATATTTGACGGTGGCTTAATTGGAGAGGTGGGGTTGGAGCACTTATTTGTGTGCCTTGCCATTGATGTAGATTGGTCGAAAATAATAAATATTTAATTTATATTTATTTTTGTAAGATTTGATGCGTTAGTTTTAGTAAAACATTTTTATATTATACATACGCGTTCGTTATAAACGAGTTGTGTATTGACTAATGCTCACTCAATAAACGCATATTACCTGGACTTAACTATGGATTCGTGTGCAAATGCCAAATACCTACATAGTATCCTACAGTAAAACTGTTGCTCAAACTCGGGTTCGTATTTAAATAAACGTTGAAGTGCTTCTTTATCTTGTTAGATGTCCACAAAGTTTAGCCTGGTCAAGGACCATGTGAAACAATAGATTCCGCAAATATTAATCAAATTAAAAACAAATATAAACCATGCAAATATCTGCTGTGGTTTTTTCGTTTAGATAAAAGTGATTATAGTCAAATATTAAAATCAGTTTGTACCTATCCCAGATAGACTAAATATAATATGTATTTTTTTTTTTTTTTTTTATATGAATTTCAATAATTTTATTTTAAATTTTCATACATTATATCA
>CM029359.1:5144340-5191878 GCA_017140985.1 Hormaphis cornu | reverse complement strand
TTGTCGGAAGTTTGAAGTTGACTTGAAAACTTGAGCAGTTTTTAGAGGACAAGGATTTTCATTTTAAATCTCAATGTCCAAAAACAGAGACTGTTGATTCCAGTGGCATTTCATAATCAATATTGTAGTAACGGATTGAAGGGCCCCCGTCCGGACCGGAAAGGTGAAACAAGACTGTCGTGATAAACTGTTATTTCAAAATATCAAGTGTGCAATACCTATGATACGTTGTTACTTGTTGGTGTTATACACACATTAAACTTTATGTCTGAAAGTTTTATACCGCGCTCAAATGGGCTGGAACCGTCGGTGCGAAATCCAAGTCAGATAAGTCCGTATAAACCGGGAAAGGTTCAAAATAAATGCGTTTGCGTTTGTGGCCGTCAAATCCGGTCGGTCGAGTATGCGAATGGTGATGAAATTGTAGACGACAACGTCGCGTCTTTCGTAACGACTTCGAAAAAATGTTTTAAAACGTCTCGTTTGATTTCACGCTACACTTGGCCGTTTTCAGATTTTTCACACACAAATGGGTCGACTTGACGAAAAGACAACACCACTTCTCTCTGGCTTTATCTTTCGAATGGTCGGGTGTAAAAAAATAACGCGTTCCAACCGCCGCGGTCTCCGAACCGGTGACGCCCCAACCAAACCGACCCGGACTGATCCCGGCCTTTTTTTTTGAACATACGATCGAACGAATTTCGGGGGGGGGGGACGGTACAATACCCCCCCCGCGGCTGGAGACGTTTTTTCTTTAAAAGACTTTTTTTTTTTTTTTCCTACCCTCGCGCGCGCTATATATCGATTCGGCCTTGTTCCCGACTAACAGTACTTATAACGTACTACAGCTGTGGACAGAAACCCCACGGACACGACACGCTCGCGGTCATAACGTATTGTCTTTCGTTTTTTTCTTTTTTATTTTCCGCCCACGATTGGTCCGTCCGTGCGCGAGTGCGCGTCCGTCCGTACGGTGTACGTTTGCGCGCGCGCGACGGCCGCCGGCGAGAACGGCGATTCGCACGGGCCGCGTTCATTCGCGCGAAAACCGTTTACCGTCGCGCACACCGCGGCCGTCTGTCTGTCCGTCCGGCCGCCGACGCCCGCGGGGACGACGGGGTAGCGCGCGGCCGCACCGCGACGCGCAGGCGAACATGAGCGATCCCGGCGGGTAGACGCGATGATGCCGCCGCCGGGTACGCCGCCAAAAACTAAAAGTACGTACGCACACCGCGCGTCATTCGTGTTATTTTTTTGGCCAATTTCTACAGGTAAGTGAGCGAGCACTCGAATCGAGCGGCGCCTTTATCGAAATCCCATCTTGTAGTTTCCAACGATTGAAAGGCCCGCGCGAATGATTTAGCGAGTATTCACGCGTCGCAGTGCCGAGCACGTGCGACGGCGATAGGCGATGATCAGTGCCGGATTAAACATTGGTGGGCCCCTAGGCAATTAAAATTTTGGGCCCCAACAAAATTATTTTTTACATAAATCTTTAACTTTGCTGTGGTTTTTCGTTTTCACGGGGCCCCTTAAATGAGTAGGGCCCCAAGGCGGGCGCCTACTCCGCCTTATGGGTAATCCGGCACTGGCGATGATTTTTGACGTGCGTGAAAATACTCGTTACCGTTTGAAAGACGTGGAGGGGGGAGGGGGGCACTTCCAATAGGACAGAATCCGTCGTGAGGAGTTTGCGCGAAGAGCAGCAGCAGTATAAAACACTCTATTCACACGCGTACAATACAACGCACGTCCACGATCTGACAAACATTTTTTTATAGCTAGGTGTTAACCATCGCGGATATCCTTCAGGACGATTATTATGGCTTAGGAGAAATTATTCCGTTCTTTTAAATCACTGTTCTCTACATTTCAGCCAGAATAAATAATACGACCGGGCGTGCGACAACAGTTTTATTTCGGTTTATCCGAACACGTCTGAAACGTAGTGCATACTACATCGACATGAAACCGACCCAACAGTTTTCATTTCAGTTTTGTCAGTGCGGAGTTTTAGCCGGAGTCAAATCACGAGTTGATTTGAGGGCCACCCCGCACAGCTCGCCCTTCGTAGGGCGACCAAACCTGACTTCGATAGGGCGCAACGGGAGGCGGACTGAAGCGGCTTAGGGTCCCGTGATTTTTTCTTTTACCGTACTGTCATCCTAAACAAAGTTGTGCGTCGAATTTCAGCCAATTCGCGGACGATAAGAACTGGTTCGGAGTTGAAAGCCTACAGATGAGTGGTCTGTAAGCGGACGGACGAGAAATAAAAACGTGAGAAAAATCAAAGCCAATCGGCGGTGATACCCTTTTTGCCCTCGGTATAGCGACCTCGTCCCTTCCTCGGAAATCTATCGAAAGTAACTTTCTAGGCGTTGAAGGTTGTTATTACGTCCATAACCACTATTGTTATTATTATCACTCATAAAACATCTCAACGCACGTCTGTAGCGTAATATACTGAATGTGTACCGATTATTCGTCAACATAACAATATTTATTCGACGCGCGGTTTCTTGTTGTAGTCAGGGGTGCACGGTGTCTTCAGAGGACCCAATTTTTTTTTCTAAACTTTAATATCGGTTAGAAATAAATACAAAACTATTCGTGAATTCTATAGTGACCCGCAACTCGGGTTAAAAGTTTTTGGGACGAGGGTTTAAGTAAAAAATATTGGAGAACAGAATGATTTTTTTAAAAAAATAAAAAGATATTAATAGACTTGAAGGAGTAGTTGAACCCCCTTACCGCGCAAATTTACGCTTTTTTTTATTTATTGGCTCGCATCGTATGGTCTGTGCTTAAAATCTGAAATGGCACCCCTGGTTGTTCTGTATTTTAATAACTGTATTGTTCTACAAATAATTATAGCGGTAGCTAGATTATCTTGCGTTTTGCAATGTTTGTTTATTAATGCACAAACGAAAATACGCGATTACGTTTTTAGTTGAAACTAATTTTTATTTTTCGTAACACTATCGTTTCCGTACCAGCTACACTACGTACCTAGTGAGCACTAATATACTTACAGAACGATGATATTATTTATTCATTTTCAAAAATGTTGTACCAAGGGTTAAAATATTTATTTTCGCTTTCAACGTCGACACTTTACAAAGTTTTGAAAATACTTGAGTATTTTTGGAAAACAGAGCCCTCCATTCAATATGGCCAGGCCTAAGTCTACCTAGTACATTGTTACCTGAACCATCCGAATCCTGCAGATATATCACCGTATCGATGTTTACGTTGCCGCGTGAATATAAGATGACGCGGGTTGTTTTAGAGAGACCTTAACAAACGAAATAAATGGATACGCTATACAATAATTGGCGTGAAGTGTTTTAAAATAATGAATCTAGTCGGTGGTACATACAATATGGTACGTCATGCCACATGGTATCATATAATACAATTTTTTAAATTGACTCAGTTTATGGACGCTGGTGCACTATACAACCATAATATACCTATTGGAAATTAATAGTCTAGAAATCATCGAAGTATAATTATTGTATGAAGACAATTATTTTAGATTTTGCCTTGTAAAAATTATATTAAATTATTTTCCCACGTAAGTATTTTATTAGTAAATAATACACGTTATAGTTACTATAAAGGCGCTCAGTCACATTTATGCTGGCGATTTCTTATACGCTGGAATCCATTTATACATTGTTGAAAAACGTTACGGTTTTATCAGGAAGTGTACAAAACGGCTATACCAAAACGCGTCTAAATGTAAAACCTAGATGTTAATTAACTATAATGTTAACTTTATTTGTTATGAAAATTTTTAAATCTATATACTTACGTAAAAGCTCGATGAAATCATATTCAAAACAATCGTTTGTTTTTTAAATATCAGTATTTGCATGGTTATTTTTGTACATTTAAAATGTAATTTTGTATCTATACGATTCCGTGTGGATCGGGGTTTTATTAGGCTGGTAAATATTAAATACCTATATACCTATAGTGAGTGGCGTTAACGATATTGCAATATAGTGAAAATCATTGTTTGTTGTTAAGCGTCTAATTTTATTTTGAAAATGTTGCGTTACCAGCAGCTATATGTAATGGGCGCACAATATCATGTGCAAAATCTAATGCACGTTTCGGTCAGTTTTGAAGTAACAAAAAACGTTTTATGTTTACTGCAATCACGCAATAGAATATACTATCGGTGGTTTGATTGATACGCGAGAAAGAAAACGGGTTACATTGTAATAGGGGTTTTTTTAATGTTTTTTTGTAGAGTGACCTGGTAGGTAATTACTGTAATACAACAGCGCTTACGGTCAACATGTGAAAATTAATTGTACGAGGAGTACCTACAACGAAATCGACCGTATCAAGGATAAACGTTTCTGCATAACATTACGGCAGACAGGCGTAGGTGTTTATAAATTAGCTCACAAAATTAAATTACGTACACGAGCCGTACGATATTAATTATTCGCCACAGTTTTTCTCTTATTATAAATGAGCGATGGAAAAAATTATTGAGATATTCTACAAAATATATTCCATTTGATGTGTCATTTGACAATGACACGGAAGACGGTTTTCATGCGATAGTAGCATATAACAAAAAAATTATAATCTTGATTTGAAGTAATACGATTTAATTTAATATCTAGTAGAAACTGAACATGATAGTAGGTATACTTATATAAAAGCTAAACGATCAAAAATATAATATTTTACTAAGATAAATGAAAATTTAAACTCCAAGTTGTCGCGAGACTAAAGTATTTTAATTAAAATATTGATATTTGTATCTCAAAGTCAACCAAAAAAATGTTGTAAAACTAAACTCCTTGTAATATTTTTAAAATACTTTACAATGTATAATACTTACGTAATGATTTTAAGAAAATATTTAAAAACCAATCAGCAAATATAATGTATGTTTATGTCTGTATAAGATCAACCAGAAGGATGGCAAAAATAATCATTTACAAATGTTTACCAAAAGTATTGGAAATGGGACACATATAGGTGTAAGATTTAAATAGACTTTTTCAAAATATTTTGCTTATTACTTGCATATGCTATTGCTAAACATGTACCTAAATACTTACATTTTTTCAAATTTTCATTGATTGTCAATTAATTACATTACGTTTGATACAAATTTCATAAATTTTCAATTATAATAGTAATTAGGTAGGTATCCAACAACTAAAAAAAATCAAATTACTGACCGATTTTATAGTTTCCATGAAATATTTTTAAAGGTTTTGTTTCAGCCATGATAATACTATAGTATACCTAGTGACCTAGTTAATCTAACACAACTAACCATTCTGTGGACAAATACCATACTTTATAACGTTTTTTCAGAAAATACTGTGATGTATGTTTCATTTGGTATTTGTGTTGCAGAGTAGGCATGTATGCTAAGTTTCAAAAAAATTTAAATTTAAATTATTATTTTTTCATTTGACCCATTTTTACTACTTTCAGGGTTGAGTTTTGGAAATTTTTAGAGTGAATTCTGGTATTTGACGGTGGATTAATTGGAGAGGTGGGGTTGGAGCACTTATTCGTGTGCCTTGCCATTGATGTAGATTGGTTGAAATAAATAAATATTTAATTTATATTTATTTTTGTAAGATTTGATGCGTTAGTTTTAGTAAAACATTTTTATATTATACATACGCGTTCGTTATAAACGAGTTGTTGTGTATTGACTAATGCTCACTCAATAAACGCATATTACCTGGACTTAACTATGGATTCGTGTGCAAATGCCAAATACCTACATAGTATCCTACAGTAAAACTGTTGCTCAAACTCGGGTTCGTATTTAAATAAACGTTGAAGTGCTTCTTTATCTTGTTAGATGTCCACAAAGTTTAGCCTGGTCAAGGACCATGTGAAACAATAGATTCCGCAAATATTAATCAAATTAAAAACAACTATAAACCATGCAAATATCTGCTGTGGTTTTTTCGTTTAGATAAAAGTGATTATAGTCAAATATTAAAATCAGTTTGTACCTATCCCAGATAGACTAAATATAATATGTATTTTTTTTTTTTTTTTTTATATGAATTTCAATAATTTTATTTTAAATTTTCATACATTATATCACATTTTTGTGTTAACAATAACAATAAATTATTAAATAATCTACCTCATTAAGCAATGCTTGTGGCGAGGTAGATGAGTTGATAGTGTACACAAATATTTAGAAAAAAAGACAAAGAAAAGCAAATTAGTTAAGATTAACAAAGAAAAACTAAATTTATGATTACCGACAATATTAAATACTTAAATTCTACATACTATATAATCAAAAAATATTAAATACTAAAAAAAAACATAAACAATATTAAATACTTATATTCTACATACTATATAATCAAAGTTCATTTAATAAATAGTTAACAATAGCTTTTTTATTAGATATATAATTATTCCTATTTACATTATTAGCAATATTTTGTTTTAGGTACAGCGGCAATGAATTAAAATTAGTTGGACCTAAATAGTCCACAAACTTTTTCCCAAAATTCTTATGAGTGTAGCTTACATGCATGTCGTATGCTCTATTTTCCCTTTTGTTATTTTTTTGGAAACCAAAGTTATCAATTTTGAACATAATAGAGTACTGCTTGTATAAATATCTGACCGGTAGAGCTTTAAAAACTTTGTAATTAGTTGCAGTCGAACCATGTAATTCCTTTTTATTCAAACAAATTCTTATGGCAAGATTTTGTTGAATCTCAAGAGGCCTGATTGCATTGTCAGTACAACCCTCCCAAACTAGTAAACCATATTGGAAAATTGATTTGTATAGTGAATTATATACAATACGTAAAATTTCTGTTGGTAAAAGTTTGTTCAGTTTATATAGTTTGGAAATAATAGATCTTAACCTCATAACTAAATATTCGACATGCAATTTCCAGCGGAGATTACAATCAATAATTAGACCTAAATATTTCACTCGAGTGACCCTTATTAATTTTTGGTATACTTAAAGAAATATTTTAACACAACAGTTATGAAAATAAATAATATTATCAGTGCACAAATATGATTATTAGCTTCTACTTACTCAACGTTTAAAATTAAACGTGTCGCTAACACGGGTCAAACCCGTAACTAAAATGTTTTGATGAATTCTGAAGAATTTTTAACTGATAATAATGTTGAAAGTAAAGTTAAACTGAATACAACAGCCCTTTAAATTTATAACCGTACAATATTTTAAATTACCATAAATTTGATAACATATAAACATTTTATTTAATCAATGAATACATTTTAATTGTAATTTTAACCTACCTGTATTCAGCAGATTATATGAAAACATTGTTGCCTAGTCTTCATTGTGGATGAGTATATACTTTTTACTTTCAGTGTACATGGAAAATTTTTCCAGTATACTTCAAGTACCTAGAGTAGATATCTCATGACTGAGAGATAATTAGTTGTTGGTCCAATATATATAACGTTATACTCTTAAACCTTGTAGAATATAAATCACAGGTATGACCAATTTACGAAAATTTTTCAACTTAAAACAACCAGATAAAAAAATTGTAACTATGGATTTTCGAAATTTTTTAGTAGCATATGTATTTACAACATGTTTGGAACCATGTAGAAAATTTTTAAAACTTTTTGTGAAAAATTAAATTTTTTATCGAACAAAAATTACAAAAAAATGAAAATTTTCGAAAATTTTCAAGTTCTATAAGTACTATTAGCTCAGAAATTTATATCAGAACTTACGAATTCTAGCTGTATTATGTAAAAGTTTTAGTTTATTCCAATAATTTTTATGGCTAAAAATCTAAATCTATTATGTCAAAAACACGTTCGCCATAATTTTTAACGTTTTTCCTTAATTTCACTTAGTTTTTCGACTGTTGCGTTTTGGTTTTATAGACGCTTAATGGTCTATGACCCCTCAAAGTACCATCTGTGTCCAAAAAACAACACCTATCATTAGAGAGGTATCTGAGCGTTGTTGAAGAAGTTATCGTGATTACATAATATAGTGGTAAAAAAATAAAAGAAAAAAAACACATAATGTCAAAACCAATACATATTCTTCGTTTCACTCGGAATCTAAAAAAAATATAACAATACACATTATTCACCGTTGTGCTGCAGGTAACGAAGAAAACGATGACGTGACGGTGGTGGACATCGAGGACGACTCAGCGTTTTCCAATCGGAAGAACGACGGCAAGAAACACGTGCACTTCTCGGAGGAGACCATCACCGTGATGATACCCGGACCGCCCAAGGGATTCTGCGATTCGGTCAAGAAACTCTTGGATTTCTTTTGCTGTTGCGGATGTCTGTTTCCGAATTACTTGTAGGCAGATATTATGCTCGGCATACGCGCGGCGATGATGATGACGTGTGCTTTGTGATAATCATATACAAATTAATAATAATATAATGTATACTTACGTTTGTTGAACTCGAATATGTACATCTGTTTATATAAATTATAAATAATTAAGTGAATTTTTTTAAAGTTATATTATGTACTATAAGTATTAAATACCTGCATATATTAATATATTCTGCAATACCCTAAAAGAATTACCTCCGTGCGTTCTATACATATAACTGCCTGGTTATTATTATAGTGCGTTTCATAACAATTGCGACTCGACTGCAGCGCGACTGGTTAACAAAAATCAGTAGGGTTCCCAAAATGTTCGCTCAAATGCGCGCGTTATTTGAAATGTTGGTAACTGCCGGGTTATATTTTTTTCGAAATTATAATTATAGAGATTTGACTGTTACGCAACCTTATCAGCAGCTGTTGTCTTATGCGTGTTTATTGATTTTACGAACCAATGGATTATTTGAGAGCAAACATTTTGGGTAGCCCTCTACTGATTTTTGTCCACCAGTCGCGCTGCAGTCGAGTCGCAGTTGTTATGAAACGCACTATATATAACATATATGTTTATAATAATATTTTATAATATTGTTTATAAACAGAAACGATTTCCTCCTTGGACCGATCAATATAGTTTTCTAAAATTGAAAATTCTAGGGAGGCTTTGGGGGTTGTAAGAAGAGTTTAAAAATATTTTTACGTTGCCTAAATTTAAAATTTGAACCCAGGTTTCAACTAAAAGTCCTTTGTCATTTGGGGGTGGGTGAGTCAATTATTAAAACGACGTGTCACATTTCAAAATCGTTTAATCTGAGTCAGCAATTAGCAATTTACAATCATATTCAATATTTCAATGTTCCTTGGAGCGACCACAATGGTTGAAAAGGGTACACTAAAAGCCATACACTATTATAATTTATAACTAAATAAATCAAAAAAACAAGAGTCGTTGTCAAATATGTCAATTGCCAATCAGAAAGAAATAACTAAGGAATCAAAGAAGATTACTACAGTTATAATATAGGCTTATGATAGTTCGAAATGTTTCACTTGACTACGTATTAATTTTTATATGTTTAATAAAATACCGAACAAAACTCCTCCTTAAAATTTAGGTATTCATAATTAGATAACTACGATATTTTTAAGTATATATTGTCATCCGTTAAACATATTATTAATATAATGTATACACATTACCCAACGTCCCAAGTACATTTAAATTTTTATCCAAATGACCTTTTTATTTAATCGTATACATATTCACAGACTTCTATATATTATACGTATTATATAGAAGTCTGTGTAAATATTAGATATGTAATGATAATGATTATTACGTAATAATAATAATAATATTAAATAACCTGCGTAACATTTCAAAAACACAAAACATATTCTTCACTTAAGCTGCAGGTACATAAATAATAGTTTGTGCAATCGGTATAGGCGGATTGTCTTCAACTTTTAAATAAATTCTAAATCATTCAAAAATGTGTTTTATAAAAATGAAACGTTGACGAAATATTTCAAAAAATATATTTTTTGACATTTTAGAATACTTACACTAGGCATTTTACATAGGTATCCGGTAAGTCGCTAACATTACATTAATATAAAACTGTTTCTTATTACTACTATAGGCTATTTCACTAGTACTAACTGCAATCAAATAATACAATACATTTTGGGCAGGCATTCAAATAATTGCTCTGATTCAGCCAATTCGAATATTAAAAAAAGAAAAAAAAACATTCAACCGCTAAAATGCGTTGTAAAATACAGAAAGAAATAATTTTTAGTCAACAGTGAGTAATGCCTTTAAAAAAAATAAAAAGTTTTGTTTTGCATTTATATTATATACCTAACTTATATATTATAATATGTGCCTACTAGTTTTTGTCGTATAAAAGTACCGAGTTATAATTTGTAGTAAAATAGTACACAACGATGAACTCGTCAATTTATGTGTTCACACTTAATTATTTTTCCGTCAACACTAAAACAGTGAACAGCGAACGCGTTGGCAACTAATATTGAATGTTTAAGAATGTATAAAAAACAAAATTTAAAAAAATAGGTGGTCAGCAGACTGTTGTTTTTTACTGGTAAACGACGGACGTTGGTGCACTGAGACATCTCCTAGATTGTAAATTTTATAATACTATACTAAACGCCTTGACGAAGATACTTATAGGTATTCGGTTTTTTTTTTTTTTTTTTTAAGGTATTTTTTAAAATTATTAAAAACATGAACAATTTCGAATAAATTTATTTTTACTAATTACAGTTAAGTTGTTAACATAAACTTTAAGCACACATACATGATTTCAATATTATGCGTTTCATAATATTAATATATTACTTTATTTTGAGTATAAACTTAAAAAATTGCGGCAAAACGTCATACCATACAGAGAAAAATGTCGATGATACGCTATCCAACCGTTACAATTTTAAACTTAAAAATCAGTCGGATGTTAAAATGGACAAGAATAAAATATAACGGATTGCGTTTTAAAAAGAGGAAAGTTCGATTTCTAGTTTTCATATGACTCTATGTTTTCATACCATGGTTGTTTTGTTGTTGATAACGTACCATAGATAAGCTTGTCAACATCTTTGATAAGAATAAAATTAAAGTAAACACTAAACTTAAATATTAGTGGTCGTTTAATAGTTAAGTTTTGCGTACTAAATTTTATAATATCACATACCTTGTTCATAATTCATAATTTAATTGTTAGTTGTATTACTATTTTCTACTATTGTTGTTCTTTTTTATAATTTCCGTTCACGAGTAACCTATTTAATAATTTATCGACATGATGCCAAAATGTGTGTTTGCTGTAGATTTTTAACAATTTAATTTGTGGAAAAACTTTAATTTTTAAAAAACTTTAACTCAATCTGTTATATTTTATTCTTGTCCATTTTAACATACGACAGGGGATTGATTTTTAAGTTTAAAATTGTAACGGTTGCACAGCGTATCATAATTACTATATCTATCATCATGTACGTGGAAATGATTTCTGACTTACTTGATTTGTTCAACAAACTTTTGAATGTCGTAAGTATATATATATACACATGTATTTATATAACAAATACTTGTTTATCATTTTAAGTTATTATAAATCGAAAATCTCAGTGATGTGACATCAACCGGTTCAATTTATCATTAAAGAATGTCTTTATACTCTAACTTAGTTATTTTCACTCAAGTTGTACACTATTCAACAAACATTTATAAAATTTCAATGCATTTTTTGATGATTTTTCTTTCTATCTTTCATTTTTAATAAGGTTAAACCGAATCTGTTTTATTGGTCATAATCCTATTTCTGTTAAAGTATTAGATAGTTTATGGTAATTTTATTGATATTTTTGTTTTTTTGTAAATGACCATAGGTATCAAAAACTCAATTTATGACTATACAGTTTTGAATTGTGGATAATTATAATAATATATTGTGTTATAGATGTGCCAGATAATGGGGGTCGTTTAAACATTTGTCCAAAATTACTTTCTCATATTATTTTTTAGCAGAAATTTTCTTTTATAAACAATTGTATAGGTAGGTACCTACTTAATTAATTATTTACGGGTTGGTTTAAATAGGTACAGCTATTATTATGTTTAATACATAATGTATTTTGCTTTGTTCTATGGTATCTATGTAGCTACTTTGTCAAAAATTTGGTGCAAATTAGCTACCTAGTGCTTTTTTATTTTACACCAATTTGCATTTATTAAATTTCTATTTAGTGCATTATATTTATACTTGTTCCGGATTAAAACATTCTTTGTTGAATCACATGGTAGACAATAGGCATCTCAATAATTTTGTCACTTAATTATCTAAAATAAACTGTTTTTAACTTGACAAATGTATTGCAGATGACTGAAGTTGGAGTTTTAGAATCTTTTACATTCATGCATTCTGCCATAAATCTTAACTTGCAGCACGAACAATTTTTAAGACGAATACAATCATCTATTGATGAATTGAAGGTATTTAAAAGTGTATTATATCTATACATAATATAAACATTTACTATCGATTTAATAAATCACGAGATATCTGATATATCTGACCCATACTTATTATACATTAACTGAATCAAATATATTGAACATTTATTTTTTCAGAAATGGTTACAAAATGTATGTACTGAATGGAAAGCAGAAGATTTAGTATCACTTGGCAATGTGATTGAGCCACCGATGACACCGAATAATATAGATCTGAATATGAATGGTCCAGATTATATCACTCCCCTGATAAAAGAAAAAATTGATTCTGTGTTAGGTTTTCGAAATCCAGTCAGTCCAATTCTATGGAGTGTTGGATTGAGACCTATACCCGATAGTAATTCTAAAGACGGATTTGAAATGGATGATAATCATACTTTGCCAACAGATTTTGTTGCTCCTTCATTTGAAGATTACGGAAGTCCCTCGTCAGAACCCTGGAATGTTTTTCAAGAATGTAATTATGATTTAGACCAAACAAATATGGTACTTAGTAAATAGTTGTGATATAAAGTTAAATTATGCGTGTAAACTATATGAATACATAAATTTTTTTCAGGATGAAAAAGGTCCTCAAACACCTAACATCAAATTGTTTAGAAGAGAAGAATCAAACATTATTCAGGATTTCAATACAGATTTATCATACTTTCCAAATGAAATTAATCAAGGTTAATCGCTAATCAGTAAACAATGAATTATATTTGTCTTGTCTTGTTATAACATCTTTTGCATTGACGGATCAAAACTATAAAAGTTTTTATTTATTTGTTTTAGATAATGTATTTGCTTGTCAAAATTGTAAAAGTGAGTTTAAGTCGTTCGAAGAGCTTGAAGAACATTTAAAAATACATCAACTTGAATCAAAATCTACAAATTCACATTTGACTTGTGGTAACCATTTAAAAAATATTTGTATTGCCTTTTCAACATACTATGATTAATTTAGTCTGTAAAAAAAAAAAAAATATAAATGAACACTTTACGTCTTAAAACTATGATGAAATATATTAATTCATATTAATGTTCTTGCTTGTTAACATACTTTCAATATTTTGATTTATGCTTTTTTTATGTTGTTAATTTTATTTTTTGTTTTTATTTTTTTTAAAATAATTCCTACTTACAATGAATTCTTTTCACTAGTTGAATAATTCAATAACAGATAAAAGTACTACCATTTAAAACTTAATGTTAAAATTTACAAATTACATACAAATAAAAATTGTATAATTTAATAAGTGTTATTCAAAAAAGTAGTTTCCTTGAACGATATTAAATATTTTAAACCTAGGTACTGTAAAAAATTAATATGTAACTCTTACTATGAATTATAATATAATTACATTTTGTTTTGTAGCTTATTGCAGTAAGACATTTTACAAAAAAAGTAATTTACGTCTGCACATGTTGATCCATGAAAATGTTAGGCCATATGCATGTTCGTACTGTGATCGGAAGTTTACTCAAAAATCAACAAGAGATATACATTTAATAAAACATACAGGTTTTTTCTTTGTTAACAATTTTCTATTAATATTATTTATTTAATACAACTACTATTTTAATTTTGGATTTTATGTTAGAAATTAAACTATGTTTATCCTCCAAGAAATGAGTGATATATAATTTATCTATCTTATTTTTTGTAACAGGTGATTACTTGTACAAGTGTTATGTATGCAATAAACAATATGCTACCAGAGGAAAGTTAAATTTTCACATTAAGACTCATCAAGAGTCCCAATATTCATGCAAAGTATGTAATAAACAATTTTCAACTCAACAATACTTAAATTATCATATGAAAGTACACCCAGACCAAGTATGTAAATAAGATACATGATGATATAGTAGTATTATCTATGAGAGTGCAATAAATATAAAATTAAATTTATTTAGAACACTTTAGGATTTCACTGTGACATATGTCAAACAGCGTTTAGTAAAAGAACGACAATGCTTACTCACAGAAAACAAGATCATCCGTTCTGCTCATTTAAATGTTCTGTTATTGAGTGTGATAAGGAATTCACCACAATTCAGTTATTAAATAGGCACATCAAACGGATCCACGAAAGAAAAGAAAGGTTTAATAATTATAAATTAATATTGAATAATGATTTTATCTTAAACACTTAATAAGTGTATCAAATTAATGATGCTTTTCCATTGGGTATCATACTTAATTTAATGTATACTTTTGTTTAGCGGAGTCAATGATTCCATATGTACACACTGTGGGAAATCATTCAGTTTTCCTAATTACTTACAAAAACACATTGCTAGGGTCCATGGACCAAAGCGTTTACCCAAGTATAAATGTCGACAATGCACTCTACGTTTCGACAGCGATGTAATGCTACATGCACATATGCAAACACATCCAAAGGTATGTACTACTCATTATACGTTAACTTTTTTTTGAAAGTATCTATTTAAATTTTAAATCTAAAAAACATTAATGAAATCTTGCGCTTGATTTTGGTTTATTAGAATGTATACAAATAAAAAATATTTTTTTAATGATTGTTGCCCAAATGTAAATAAAAACACAGAAGTGTAATTTACATAATAGTAATATAATTAGCAATACATTGAGAAGATGTATGAACTCCTAAAAAATCTATTAACTACATTAAATTATTTATTTTCAAATACATGGCTCTGGGTAAAATCCATGGAAAAATGAAAGGAGTTTTTCTGCAGTACGGTAGTACGTTGTGACATATTGTGTGTGTCTCCCTTTTTTCCATACAAAAAAATTGTCAAATCTCACACAAGATACCAGTCCCCCTATCAATAAATATTTACTACGTATATCAACATTGCAATCATTATGACAATGCCCCGCCACACACCCCTTTTTACTTCTGCTTCATGCTACAGGTGATCATGGTAACTTTGGTCAATAATGTATGCGTTTGATGAATAATATCCATAACAAAGACGCAATAATATGTCAATATTATTAACTAAATAATTATTAAATAATAATTAGCGATGTATAAGGTTTTTATAATATTTTAATTTAAGTTTTAATTTACTATGCTTGTATCAATTTTGTAAATTTATTGTTTATTGTTATTATATATAATTTGTCAATTATATTAAATCATATATTCAAAGGGCACAAGCCTGTTAAATTTTCTAAATAAATAAATAAAAGGTACTGTCAACTAGTTAAACTTGTAATACTATTCACCAAACATTTACTATTTTTCCAATGTACAATTTCAAAATATTATTCGGTTATTTTTCACAAGTATAATTGAACTTGTATTTGATTTATTGTAGGACGAAAAGAAAAAAGAAAGCAAGCGAGTAAGTTGCCCTCGAGAATATTGTAATTTAACGTTTTACAACCGTGTTGGTCTTCGTTATCACATTGCAGAAAAACACGATAATATTTATAGGTGGGTTTGTTTATTAATTGGTATTATACATTGAATTAGTTGTACTAATTTGTAAAAATACATTTTTTTTAATTTTAAGGTACGAGTGTGAAATTTGTCTCAAGAAATTTGTTCGTAAAATCCACTATGAACTGCACAGGACTGTTCACATGAAACCCCAATTCACTTGCAACATGTGTAACAAAAGGTTTCGTAAAAAAACCCGTTTAGCTGCTCATTGGAAAAAAATTCATCAACAAGAGACATTTGATTTTAGCATGCTTTTTAGTGTTGAAAATCTCCAAAAACTAAATTTGTAAAATTAGTTGATAATTATTGTTATTTAAAATTTAACATTTTTGTCTTACTTTAAAGTGTTAACTTTACTCCATTTCCTTATACAACTGTAGATATGTAAAAAATTATTTTTATTTTTATTTATTTATGTAAGTAACTGATGTAGCTGTCTACTTAAAAATTTATTGTTGTATAAATTATTTACTGAGTAAACTGGTTGAATTGTTGAAATCTATACTATAAAAGCATGTCCCGATTATTTGTTACGCATACAAATCCATACCGTTCAGCGTATCGTCACCAAATGTTGCACACGTTTGCGGACGTCGCGTGTTACAAACTTTTTTCAATGTTAATTTGGATAAAAATTTAATCAGAATTTTCCATCTCTCAGTAGACGCCGAAAAAAACACATAAAGTTGTTGTACTGTATTAAAAAAATGAAACGTAAACGTATAACATAAAAATAAATATATTAACGAGCGACCGTCGTTCTTTATCTTATTATCAGTAAATAAAATGTGTTTATGGGAATGTTCAATTTTTATCGAAAACCATCTATAGTCAATATGGCCATACGGGCTACAATCTACATATACGATATATCTATAGAAAAAAATACACTTATAACACACTTGTACTGTACACGTTATAGTGTTCGACGTGCGTATATCGGTGTACACTATGTTATAATTTATTATACGTTGTGATCATTCGCTATATATAACGAGATAGCAAAACTTTTACGGTAACAATTGACAATGAAGACGCAAAATAATAATTAAATTTCTGTCTTTTTGGAAATTTAATATTACAAATTTACGATTTGCCGCCTCAATTTCTTTAAAATGTTATGCCGCCCTAAAGCAACGCACGGCTTGCTTGTACCCGACGTAGCGACGGGCCTGGTCAAATGTATTGTTGTGGTAATAAAATGTCCAAGAACAATAAAAAAAAAAGAAAAAGAACAGTCGAGAACAGATCTTGCAACATCAGTTATTTATCATTCCCTAACACTGATATTCGGTTAGAAAAAGTTGAATTCGACATATTATAATGTTGCAGTGCTTATGTTAAGTATATTTTTGATATTGTTGTGGGTGTAAGAAGTGGATTGCGCTGTAATAAGCGTAAATTTTTGATATTTGCCGCTTTCGCGTTAGACATTGAGCGCTCACTTCACAATCGTAATAATATTATAGTTGTGTTTAGAACAATCTTAAACCTGCAAGACGTTGATTTATCTAGTATTATTTAGCCATATTTAAGCATTTTGTTACAAAATTCTCGTGACATTTTTCTTAAATAAATTACGCCCGTGTGCGCGAGATGGATTACCTATTTGAAAACATTACGTTTTGACGATGCGATAAACGGTCGTAACGTTATTATTTATTAAGTTTATAAATTGTTACTTCATAGTGTGGGTGTAGGAAATTTTGTTTTCGAGACAAAACTGTTATAAAAATAATAACCACTATAATAAAACTGAACGTTATTGTTGCATGCACCTGCTACCCGTTGTAACCGTCGTATGCTAGTGCTCCATTCGGTTATGATATTATAATAATATTTATTTTACAGACAGATTTTTTTTGTGTAGCTATAAACTATAGGTATTCTATTGATCGTTATTTTAAGCACAACGCACGCCAAACAGTGTCGTTTTTATACGGTTTTTTCAATTTCCAGAAAGTTTTAATCAGTAGGTATCACTTGCATGTCATTATACAGTTATAAGATTCGTAATTAATTTATATGAGAGTAGGTACTAATTTTTCTTAAAGTTTCAATGACGGTTATTTATTACGATTTGCAAAAATTTGTGCGTGTACCCATTCTACGCACTACAAAATTGTTTAACGGCGAATATCAAAATTATCATCTTAACTCCTTATTTATATTATACTACTCTTCAAAAAAAAAAAAAAAAAAAATTGATCGTTATTGAACGCCGGCTAGAAAAGTCTCACGAATCCCAACACAATCAATCAGGGGCGGACTTGGTCGGTGGGCAAATGGCTCAGTGTATTTATTGTGTATTTTTTGTTATTGGATATTATGGAAGTGGTGAAAGACAAAAAACAGCACACTTAGTATGGTATTTAGTAACATTTTGTAGATATCGCTTAGATAACGCGGGCCTTTACGGCCTCCAACATTTTGTAAATAAACCACAGATAACTTGAAAAGTTTTTCAAATTATCTGTGAATAAACCGTAATGACCAGCTCGTGGTCATTACGTTAGTAGCTGTACATGTTATCTATTTTAAAAACAACAGTCATGGGTTTTCCCTAAAAGACAGTTAGCAACACCGCTAATGTATTTTGATAATATAATGACGGACTGGAGCAGCTGCTGCAGTCGCAGTGTTCTCCCCGAAGGTGATAACAAGCACGGAAGAAAAAATGTCATATTGGGAGAACAAAAATCAAAATTGCCAACTTAGAAAAACAAAAATTCCCAAAAGATCTTAGGGTTACACTAAGTCGCATAAAGACGTGTCTATAGGTTTGGATGCAATAGGTTTTAGGCTATTATCTGTTAGCGGAGCAACGCGACGGCGCCAAGCGAGCGAATGCCAAACACGCGGTAAATCTGCTCGGTTACATATTTACATTATTCCGGTCCGGTTCGGTTAGTAAAAATGAAATTCGGTCAAAGAAAATTTAACATACTAAGTTGTGGTATTCTTCAATTTTTTTTTTGAAGTTTTATGCTCTCCCCAAAAAATATTTTCTGTTATCAGGTATTTTTCTCATCAATGGGGAGAACTGACCCCATCCCATATAACGACACTCATGCGTGATTCGATAAGCACTAATAATAATCGGCCTATAGATTTAGTAAATTACCTTGTGTAGTTGAGTCGGTAGTTCTGTGCAGTGCGTGTAGTTATTTTTATTACAGTAATTATTAGTTTTGAGAATCATAGTTTTAAAACATAAATCTATTCATTTTTGACAATGAATACGAACAAAAAAAGATCTAAGGGAGGAGCGGAGAAACTTCGACTCAAAAGAAACGCTGAGTTAAAGGCATCAGCTAACGATCCAACATAGAAAAAATTATGCTTTGTGTCAAAAAGTATTTCCTCTACTACTTCGTTAAATTTGGTAAGTTTTACTTTTATTTTGATTTATTTAAATGTTTTATTTAGTGTAGGCATAATTGACTGGTCAATATTATTTTAGTCAGTTGACCACATCAATTTTGACCCGACAAGTCGAGAAAAAAAATTTTTTTTTAGCTAATAAAATATAATATTTTTTAGACCGCGTTGTATTCTATTTATTAATTTTTCATATTTAATAATACATTTTTTAAAAAGTAAATTTCAAGAATCTTTGTAACAAAAACGGCTTGAAATTTAAAAATTTTGAGGTGATAGTAGACATTTAGTTTTTTCTACACATGTGAATAATTAATAGTTATCTATAAACATAGACGTATAAGGTCCAAACGTGATTCGCAAGACTTGAATTGATTATATAAGCAAAAATAAGTTTTAAGGTTGATGATGACATATGTTTTTATTAATATAAAGGTACATTTTTATGATGTGTATAGGACATTTTTTGAGTGCAGTGAGAGCTATTTTTTTATGTTTTGGGCCGCTTTCCAAAATTTGCCCACTGGGTCGGTGCCTACCCAGTCCGCCCCTGCAATCGTTATTTAGACAAGGCTGGGCAAGTTAATTTTTTTTTTTAACTCGTTACGGTCAGCCTCGATGAGCGGGGTAGCGAGCCTAACTCTCGCTAGCAGCCCCGGCGTGACGCTGCGCGGTCGCGCATGCTTACGGATGCGTATACACTGTGGCGCTCATCACCTTTTCCCCCCCGCGGCACTACCTGCACCACCGCGTGACTATATCACCGACGAAACACACTGTCCCGTCACCGACAATAACGTCCCGCCGATCGCGCTCGCCGGTCGTCTGCATCGCGCAACCCCACATACAACAAATAACATTATATTCGCTATTCTCCGCCGTGTGTCCGCCGTCGAGCGCCGCGAGTCCCGTGTGTGTCGCATCCGCCGCGGTCGTCCCGTCTGACCTAACTCGCGACGCGTCGTCCCACCATTTCCACCACCACTACCACCACCACCACCACCATCACCACCTCCACCATCACCCATCACCAACACCTTCACCACCACCGACGACGTCGACCCACCGTCGAAACCCACATCCGCCTGTGTAGAGTCCTCTTGACCCGTCCGACGGCTAAGCGTCTGTAACAAGAACGTAATAAAAACACTTCCTATAAATATGTACGATTGAAAATATTATTATTATTTTTATTATTACGCTTTAATATTGATGTAAACGTCATGATTTCTGTACTCGTCAACGACTTTGAAATATGAAAAAAATGCAAACAAAACGATCAACAGTTCGGCGCACAAACGTAAAAATACAACTCGTAAATAATAATTATAATATTATTATAACATATCCATCCGTCCTACAGTGCGAGAGCGCGCCGCCGATTCAATACGTATAATATACGAGTATATTATATTATAGACTGACGCCACGACTCCGTCCCCGAAAATTCCGAAATTCGACGATCGCAAATTGGAATTTGGGAGGATTGAAGGGCTGAGAATGTTGTATATGTTGGCTTCGCGTTTATCGCTTGGTCTGCGTCGGTCTCAATTCCCGGTGCGCGTTCTCTCGCCGGACAGTGTATAACGCGTTTACAAAAGTAGAAAGCGTTTCAGTGAAGTAGGTAGGCAGAGGTATTGGTCATCGTTTCCGTCGCTTTAAGTCCACAGCGTAAAAATTCAACAAACGAACATAGTACAACACTTTTAAAAAACTTTGCATAGTTCATAAACGAGTTTTGAGTACGCCTGTAACTGAGAGCGGTATAACATTGTAAACTAGTAATTACCATTCCTTAAAATTGTTTTCATGACGTCGTTTATGTAGAGCTTTTTGTATCGCATAAAATTCTTTTATGTTTGATTAAACCATTCATTTTTATCGTTGAATGTGTTTGTTACCTGTTTTTAATTTGTGCGTGGACTCTACAGTAATGATGTATAAGTGTGAAGTTCAACAAACCAAATAATAATAGTTTTTTTGTATTTCCGTTAATCAAGCACGCCGGAGACCAGCCAGTGTCCCACAGTCTTCTGCAGAGAACATCTCCATCATTGAAGCCTACCACAACCCAATTGATCTCGGTTTGTTTGACTCGATCACCATCCACTGCATAATACCAACATCACTACCATATTGGCGCTGTAACCTCGAACGTCCGCTCTAAATCACCTCTACACTACTATACCTAAGTGTTCTAGCCACAGGACGCTTAAAAAGAAAACAAAACAAAAGTCAATCAAAGGTCAGTATAATATGCATTATTTGTACTTGATAACGTAATAATCGATAAAAATTCGTTTTGATGGTGAATATCAAATGCAAAAATAGTATTCTAAAGGCGGTAAATGTATTTAGAAGGCAGAGCGTAAACAATGTTTTTTTTTTTTTTTGGTGAACACTTATAACTCACGAATTCGACGAATTAAAAGTAAACGCACTATGATTTTTTTGGGCTTTTAGTTTAGCAGCGGTTTAAATCTGTATACCTATTAGGGTTTATATACTGCGCATATAATTATAATTTCTAGGAAATAATGTACATATTCACAGTAATAATATCAACCAGAATTTTAAACAATTTTTGTCATAGAATAGATTGTTTTTTAAAACTCTTATATATTTATAATAGTTGGTAATTTATACCTATGCGCATTGCACCTATATATAGGTACAACTAATTCACAAAAGCAACAATAATATTCGAGTACGTAGGTACCTTAATGTTATAAATTTTTACAGAAAATTACGATTAAAACTGCAGGTATAATCAAAATACTGCTCACTCAGAGTTATCATGATCGAAAATTATAAGTATAAAACAATCTATTTATATGAGTTTTAGTTTTTACGTTGTGAAAAAGTGGTTGGAGAAACCTAATTTTACCACTACTCGTGATAATTCTTAAGCAACATAAAAAAGTAAAAACCTTGTTGATCTCTGTAAATGAATTTTTTTGGTGAAAGTTGTATTCATTTTAAGATTGTTTTATCGTTCGTCATATCGTGTCCGTGCAATTTCGGCAGTAGGTATAATAATGCAGAACAAACGAATTTCCATTTGTTCTGCGATAATAATCAAAAACTTTGTTACAAAAAATGTATCGGCGGTAAAGGCAGGTGACTTCAGCAAGTTTTGTTACACTTTGCAGGAAGGAAACCCTAATATATACCGGAAGCCATGCAACTATTTAATATTATCAGTTGTACGACAATCGATCGATAATTATAAATAATACTAAATTCAATAATATTATTATAAACCGAATTGTACATACCTTCACATTTAAATTTGTCTCTTAAGTTATTTTAAATTACATTTTAAGTATAATTCAATAGATGCCTAGTAATTAATACTGATATAGAAACATAAAAAATATATTATGAAATCTATTTTACATTATACAAACACTTTTGTTATAAAATAAACGTAAGGTTTTAATGAGAGCATGTCGTTTTCAGAAGAAAAAAAAGATTGTAATTAATTAGCAGATTTATTATAATTATTTATTATAAATTAATTTTAGATTTTTGTGCAGAGTGGAATAAAAAATGTGTTGAGGTGGTAAGAAATGTATAGTAAAAGTGCGTAAGATACGAGTACCTCAAAAGATTGGCCTTAAATGGAACTTAATTTGAAGCTTTTTTACATTCTTTTTAGATTCTGAGCGTTAGCGAAGAATGTATTGTTTTAACAATGATGTTTTTTTCTGTGGACACGTTTTCTTAGAAAAACTGCTCCAATTTTAACGTATGATACCTTAAACGATAGATAATTGATCCGAGATGGTACTTTATTTGAAACGTTTTTTTTTTGAAATTTTTTATTATTTTTGAGTTATGATCCAAAAGCACAAAAATCAAAATTTCTAAAACGGCTCCCAATGATTTCAAATGATCACATACTGTCAAGAATGATTAAACGTGATTTTATCTTAAACAGAAACAATTTTTTTAAATTTTAGAGTAGTTATAGTAGAATTATTGCCTACACCTACTTAATAATTGCAGCAGCATACAAGATCCATTTGTAATATTTAATATCGTATACATAACTACGCATTTTTTTCTTCCGTGTTTGAGAGTAACATTAGTTAGTAATTGCGATAATTTATTGTTGTGACGTTCTCCCTAGAAATATAAATCTAAAACTTTCCCCTATTTCCGATCCAACGCATGACGGTCGTTAACGGCCGATCGCAGCAACAAGTAACGGGAGCGTTCGCCCATAGTTTGTTCAAATTGCATCGGACTTACAGAAACTGAAGAGATTTTAAGTGATGACATTTAGTACGTAGAATTTTTTATGTATATAAATTATGTAATTAGTAAAAATCGTCAATTTTACTATTGAGAATATACATTTTAATTTTGTTCTGTCCGCAGTAGGCACTCAACTCAGTATGAAATCGTTTGTATTACTTATGAGATGTAGATGAAAGAAAATCTACAGTTTTAGCTAGGTAATATTTAATATAAGCTGGTCTTAAAAAAGTAAAATTGCTTTATATTTTTTCATATATTTTCACTAAACAATGTGGACAAAATAATGTGAAAAATGAACAAGTCTCTACTTGTTAATTGAACTTTTGTAGCATGTGTTCGAATTTGTTTGGGTATTGATTTTCAGAACTGTAACACGTACAACCATAAAAAAAATAGTTTTCATCAGATCGGAGCACATGCGATTTTGACAGACCTTTACGGTATGATAGCTTCTCCCCCCCTCGCCAAAACAATGATTTAAGCAGTTGTATTCTTTACAAAATATGGCCGGGAAAAATGTCCGTTTGAAATCCTAACTGTTTTGGTGATCGACAAAGTTCGAGTCATCTTGGTCCGTCCGGTGGAACAAATGGCAAAAAAAAAAAAACGTCCGTGTATAAAAAGTGCAAAACTTCATCAGATTTCTCGGACTTGCTGCTACCTTGGCGTGCAGAATATAGGTATCGCGCATATAATAATATTATAGGTTATATTATATCATATCCCCTAAGGCGATTCCCCGAAACAGCGTGTATGTTTACTACCTACACCATTACGGTCCGAGATTCCTGTGCAAAAAACATCGAACTGCAAGTGAAATTCGTTTTATAGCTCTATTACGCACAATCACGTAGGTAGAAGGTGAAGAGAGAAAAGTTATTCGTCCGAGACTTTTTGCGTGCGAAATTCATACCGGGTCAGATTATTTAGTAGAACCGATCGATATTTGGTGTTTTTTTTTTCCTTCATTCCCGACGAAAAAAAATCACCATAATCCGTTACCTGTACACACGGAACACGGGCGGCTGTACCCGAGTATTGTGTTTTTACTATTTGCTTATTGTAAATTCAGACGATAAACTCGTCGAATCTCAATACCATGCAGAGATAAAAGAAATATATATATATATTGTTTTTGTAAGCACATGATGGTTTCTTTAGTTTGAGATAGCGAAGAATACCGTGTTGGTTTTAACTGTACTTCGATACGATACGTTTTTCCCCGCAAGACACCGCAGTAAAACTTCTCCTCCGTACTTTACAGCGCGTACATAAATTCAAGTTACCCCGACAGTACTAATAATCGTTCGCGTGGTGGTGTGGTGTACTCATGGCGAGATGACGCTTTTTGAAGTTTTCAAAATTAAAAAAAAAAAAAAAAATCCGTCAAAACGGACTAGTCGAACGAGATGAATTACTTCAACCGATTTTCGGGTGATTATTACGATGATATAATTATTATTAACATAATATTGTGTTAAAGTAAAATGTGTGTGTGTCTGTATATTTATGTGAGATTGATCGATTGTATCCCCGACGGCGAGGTCTTGGATCGACTCGCCGACGCCGTACTTGTATGCATTTCTTTTGTTTTATCCAACCGTTGTTTGCCATACTGCACGCGACAAAAATAGACGCGAATCGTGTGTGCCGGAGCGGCCTAAATAGTTTCACCGTTTCGATCGGCGTGCGAATTCGCAGTCGTGTCGCTATTTCCCATTCCGATGTTTTTGGCACCGGCCGTCGTCCGTGTCTCGTATACACATATACCTTATAACGGTTATACTATGTGGTTACACATTGTCGTACAGCCGAACAATAGCACGCGATGCGATTTATTTTTTGCTGGAATTTATCCGCCGAACGGCCGCGAAAAAAGTCAAACTATAAATATAAAATTTAAAAAAAAAAAAGTGGAGAAAAAGCCGGGATCACTGTAGGTCGCGTAGCTAGTTTGACGGAGTAACGACTACGTTTTGGGCGGGTCACTGGTTTGGAAGTTGTTGGTTTAAACGCATCATTTAACATCTGAAAGCAACGATAAATCATTTTCGGTTGTGTCTAGTGTACATCCCGGTGAAAACAAATTTAACAATGAAAACTTTTATCAAATCCGTATCCTTTCTGTTTTAGTATTGTATAAAAGTTTCAGCTTGGTCCAATCTCTATTTGGGACGTTATGATCAAAAAAAACTCTAAACCGAAGTGTAAAAAACACGTTTCCCGTAATTATTAATTCTACTCCCCATAAGAAATACACGGCCGCCCGGAACGACGAGTTCTACGACAAAATAACAACATGAAATCGCGCCTATAGACCAAAATTGTGTGAACCAATTTTCTAAATTTTTTAACCACATGTGTAAAACTATCTTGTTTCGAGTTTTGAGACTTAAACACAAAAACTAGAGCTTTTATGGAATAATAACTGCGTAAAAATTAAAAATTCAAAAATTTAAAAGTTTTCGTTATACCCTTCTCATATAAAAATTTTTGAAGTTGAATGGAGCAATTTTGAAAATTTTTCAACGGTTTTGTTTTTGCCTCATAACTCCAAAAATAATGAAAATTTAAAAAAACCCTTCAAATAAAGTACCATCTCAAATCAATTATCTATATTTTGAGGTATCATGCGTAAAAATCGGACCATTTTTTCTACTAGAAAAATTGATCACAGAAAAAAAAAACATTGTAAAAACAATACATTCTTCGCTAACGTTCAGAATCTAAAAACTTTTCAGATAGAAATTTAAAAAAAAAAATAACGGAATAAATTATAATAACATAACATGTACATCGTCGCAGAAGTACAAATATATCTAGTAGATAACATTAATGTGAAGCTAATATAAACTGCACTTGTTCAGCGTTACGTCTATACAACTTCACAGTATTTATATAATCCTTATGTTCACCTGTTAAAAAAGTGTTATTCAAATAGTCAATTATTCAACCCTATAAGTTTTAAATATTGTTTTTCGTGTTCTAAGATTAAAGAACAATGAATTAATAAATATGAAATGGTTATGACTGACCTATACTTTTCCTAGTTGTTTTTCTTAATTCTATATAATATGTGTTTTTCGACAATCTAACATTTTTCTTAAGTTCGAATTACATTTTATTGTATGATATGGTTTGTCCATTTTGACGAACAAATAAAAACGACATTAAGAACCGTTGTCCCTAAACGCGTCACATAAACCGTAGTACCTATAGCTTTTACGCCGCCGGACTAGTAAAGTTCTAAGCACACCGCTCGATTCCGCGTTTAACACGTTCAAATTCAATAGACTTAATCTGTATAAAGCGTTCGCCATCTAAGAAAAACATCGACTAGTTCTCTGAATTCGTTGCGTTCTCTATTTTTCGTTTTATGATGTACGAATACGACTCTGTTGCAGGCTGTCCCTGAGGAATTTCAAACATATTTTCGGTTCCGAGTTAAAATAGTATATTGATATACTTTTTACTAAACTTCAAGAAGTTTTATTTACCGAAGTTTTATTTAACTATCAAAGAAACAAATCAATTTTATTTAGTATAGTAAATATACTTACGTAAAGTGAGTTAATTAATACAAATAAAAATTAAATAATTAATAGTTAAAATTTGTTTTCAATGATTTTCATTCATAATCGTCCTTCTTCAAGTATGTACTATATTATACTAATATATTACTTCTTGAACCATAACCTTATTATTATTGTTACTATGGTTACACCAACGGGACAAAGTGTATATAGACTACAAATTAATCTCATCAGTTTCGTTGATAATGCAGAACAGATTTTACATTTTAAAGGAGCGTAGGTATCCATTTAGTTGTTCAAGTTTTATATCCTTAAAAGTCCATAAATTCATAATAAATAATTAACACGATGCACGGGGAAGTGAAACGTAATTCAAAGTCCTCAGGTTCATGATTTAAAACATATTTTGTTTTTTATCGATAACTGATCATCTTAATAGTCGAGTAGCCAGCAAACATTTTTGTAGTACCACCTATCCATCTATATTTATTGTTGTTTTAAGATTTTATTATTTAGTAATTACCTTGATGGTTCATTAAATTTAATTAAGTTAATTAAGCCGAAGTGCCTAGGTGTCACTCACTACAATCCAAAGTTTATAAATATAATAGTGTTTGTTTTATCACACTTATATGACCGAATTCATTATGATCTTTTGATATTCAATTATTTTTTTTTTATAAAAAAGACAAGTTTTTTTATTTTATAATGGGAAAAACTTTTGTCAGTGTTTTATTAAAAATCACAATATCGTCAATTTCGTGTTCCAGTGAAAAATACAACTTTTTAGCGCTCTATAAAATAAAATAAAATTTGGTACAGGGATTTTAAAAAACATTACCGATTTTTAGATTAATATCTAATTCTTGAAAATGTGTACTAAATAGGTACATTGCGAGTTAGTTTTTTTCTTATACGTTTTGACAAGATTTGTTTCGATGATTCACCCATATGTTCTATATATATATTATCTGGTACTTTATTTGAAATATTTTCTCTATATTTTCACTTAGTGCAGCCATAATTCAAGTTGGTTATCTTTCGATGCTAAAACTTTTATTTTATATTTAATGCAATTTATCATTGAGTGACATAATGTGTTCATTGACAAATGCGTAATATCAAATTCTGATCTGTATAAGTGCGATGCGCGTCGACGTTTCGCCCTGCAAACTCCATTACTCGACGTAAGTACGTGTTTTTTTTTCTGTCGACAGGTACACGCCAGGTGATGTATATATATATATTGTGTTTATATTTTTTTTAATTTTTTCAATGGAACTTCTTTATCTGAATGATAAACACGACCGTTAGGTGTAGTCGATAAATTGTTCACCGCGCTCGTTCCTGACAGTCGAGTCGACTAATGCGTTCCGCAGAGTAAACCTAACAAGATTTTAAACTAATTCAAAGGCATATTTTTACCCCAGCAATTGTTCGCTTCGATTTTTCACTCACAACGACGCGACACCATAACAAGCACGGCCGCAATAGCACGGGAATCGATTCATTTTCAACCGATTTCCGATAGCACACGGACATCGAGTACCTATAAACTAAAAGTTTGAAATCAATCGAGTTTGGCCGGATAAAAAAGAAAAACGAAACTAATTTCTACAGGTTTTAATTATAATTCAATTTATTGGTCGAATTCACGCAGTATGCGATATCAACCCTATATGATTTTAGTCACGACACGTATTAGGTAAACAGAAAAACATCTGCCTGGCAATAAATATCTGAAATCAATTTTAACGCACCTAACCATATATAATTGTAATTCGTAAAAGTATTATATTAAATTTCAGTTACCGATATCAGAAGTAACGTAAACAGAGATTTAATATAGAATTGAAAGTTTCCATACATAGAAAAAGTTAATATAAATTATACATAAAACTTATCATTTATCAATGTTTATTTCTATACACAGAAACAAAAATGTTATGCTGTTGGTTTTAATAAAAATACAAAATGAGAGTGATGAACCGCGATTGAGTCTATAGCGAGTTAGAGTAACGACTATACGGCTTTGGAGTAAGTCACTATTTTGGACAAGTCCCTGATTTGGTACGTTTATTTTGACGCCTTGTATTAAATTTGTAAGCAATAATAAATCATTACGTGTAAAAAAAATTCTGTGTGAGTGAGCTCAGTAAAATTGATTTGAATTTTATAACATTCTTACATTATACTATTGCTGAAAACTTGTGAAGATTTTGTGAACATTTCAAGTATTTTGAAAAATTATTAAAATTGTTTTCACAAAATTCACAGTTTCGTTACATTCTCTAACAACTATAAAGTATAAACCAACGTGTTTTTTTTACTACCTAGATCTATTTTCAGAATATTCGGTGTTTTCCAGTTACTGGTTTGCTCGGTTATCCTAGTAGATTTAAATTTAATTGATTTGGGTAGGGTAATATAAGGTACGTATGTAAACTGTATAATAGCGGATTCCGTGTTAGTAATTGGAAATCAAAACGATCATCGGCAGCAATGAAAATGGCCGGATTTCATTAATGAGATTTTCAGTGGAAAATATAATTTTAATTTATACAAAATAAATTATAATTTATAAATCAAATACGCAATTTTTTTGTAAATGTTATTACCAAAACCCCCCAGAGCTCATAATTGAAGTATAAAATGACAAAAGAAAAATAATACTGAATAATTCATACAAAAACCCGCTGGGCATCATTACTCTCTTTTCTATTAAATCACTGAGTGTATATAACGTTTAATTTTTTTCGCTATCTAGTACACATTATTTATTACTAAAAATACATTTTGATCCAAATCTTTTAAACCTGTATTTTCACGTATTAGTTAATTTTTTTATAAAAGCAAATCAGCAGATGAATTAATTACTCGCACACTGCATAAGAAACTTAATGGTATAACAATTTAACACAACAACGTTTATCTTTAATACATAACCATAGTTCAATGAGAAACTAACCAACATCATTAACATTGTAATTCAAATATTTGGTGCAGTTTAGGTAGATACGATTTCGAATTCGATAAATATTATCAACTTATATGAAACGCTGTTTTTACACTGTTATTGAATTTTAAGAGTTATGAAACATTTAGGTAAACTTGGTAAAATTTATTTAAACTGACAAGTGACGTATGGTAGATTTTCTGATCGTTAAAAAGAAAATACTTTTTTAATTTGTAATTTTAAGTTTTATACTGGTAGTATACAGCATAATAATGTGTGTATTATAAATTCCGTCAGTTTAGTTTAGTTTCTGGTTCTTATGGCCATCTTAAAATATATTTAACATACACCTATAACAACGGATTTAAACAGTATTCATTATTAAAAATATAACAAAAGTTTTCAAGACGATAAGACTTCAGACTGTTAATTTTCCTAAAGGAATTTTTTACGAGTCACGCTCCGTTCGTGCTTTTCTCCGTAAAATCCACCCACACTACGTTTCTCCGATAGGTACTTAAGTTTGACAATGTATCTTAAAAAAAAAAAAAGCCGTAGCACATCTGGTTGTTTTACAATCCTTCTCAAAAATACGCAATTTGCTTGACTCAGATTTTTGACCCGGCTTCCATATTATAAGCTATATCGGTTTCGACGGTTATAAAAACATTTTGGGTTTCTAGCAATCTATAGGAAAAGATACATAGATGAAGGAACGCTTACCGTGGGCATACACTTTACTATTTTTACTATAGTATACATGTATAATGTAGTGCCGAATCCCCAATGACTCAGAATGGATTGGAATGTAACCGCTTTGACTTTACCAAAAAAACGACGCATTTGAATGGTAATAAAAAAATACTTATCCTTTTATACCTTATACCCCTGGTAAATTGAAACAGTTTCTTTGTCCCATAATATTATTTCTATGCAACCAAAATGTTTATTTTTTCTCATGGGAAATGTCAATTTTCATAATCTTAAGTACTTCTTAAATTATATTTTACTCTTTAAATTTTGCTTTTTTTTTAGCGTTATTGATTTTCAAGTACTAAAAATATCTGTTAATTGCTGAGGAGATTGTCCATTTCGGAAAAATTCTGCGTATTTTTAATGTTTTATCATAAAAATTTATTTTCAAGCCAGCACCGTTCTTCTTAATATATTCAACAACTATTATAAGTATAGGAGTAGACACATTGATGAAAAAAAAAAAAACAAGTTAAAAAATATTTCTTGTTAAGTAAAACAATACATAAAAATTAACTGTTTAACAATTATTTTTTACACGGAAATCAAACTCGTTAATGTCAACATTCCCAAAACGTGAGATGAATGAAGACCAATTTATAATTTAAACATTACTCGTATTTCTAAAGTTTATTGCAATCACCATCGTTCAACTTTGCTAATCACAAACGTAATACTGTACACCATAATACTATTATATCAATGCTAAGTTCATAAATCATCCATGACACTACGAACGTTGTATTTTTCGTTTATTTAAAAGCGCCAATTTCAGACACGTACTAACAAATTTAAACCCATAAGTTGATCGTGTATTATGTTTATGACAAGAATAAATGTTGTCTATGATAGAAGATACAGTCTATATAGAAAACTTTGAACCATTTGAATATATACGTCATACAACTGTAATGGGAAGTGTGTTTCATAATGTGTATGCGTGCAATACTGTAAACTTTTTAAATTTTAAAGTTTTTTCCTCTTTTCGAATTTAAAGGTTTGTCAGCCAGACTCGCGCCCCCTAAAAAATCTTGAGTACTCCCAAAAGGTTAACACAGTTTGAGAACCACTGTTGTGAAGAGTAATTTTTTAGATTTTACAGAGATTTTTAGGTAAATACGAGTATAGGTTAGGTCGTATACATATATTTTTAATAATAGATAAATCGATCACAATAAAACACTTACTATACATATATAAAAGTAACATCAGAGTTGACTAGAAGTCAGAATAAACTGTAATCATCAACAATTTGAATTTTCTTCTTTTTTTCGATAAAAGTCTAAAATCAATAAAATTATGTATAAATTTTTTTAAAAATTAATTTATACAAACGCGATTTTTATTGGTTTTTTTAACGTTTCTATGATTTTGTAACTGTGCCGGTTTTGGAGTATTTCTGTCAATGTTTTCACAATCGACACGTACCGACTTGCCCGAAATAATATTGTTTGTGGATATTTTTCAATCAGTTCAATCAGAACGTTTTTATTTTTCGTCGATGTTATTATTTTATTACGTTACGATTTAAACATTTATTTTAACTCAAAAAATGCTGCTTTCACCAGAGGCAACATCAATTTCAATTCAAAGTACTTAGTTTTTTTATTCATTAACAGTAACATTATTTTTATTCTATGGCTTATAGGCATCATAAGTGAAAATTTCAATCATTAGTAATAATTGATCTTTTTTTTTTTTTTTTTTCAAATAACAGAATTAAGTACTTTAATTTGTTTTCTTATAAAAGTGTTCACTAGTTTATAAGTATCTACATATTTGATGTTGATAACAACTGCTAACATATTATATGAGTTGGCATTACCTGCAACGTGTTTAATATATTATTGAAAACTCTAAACTATTATACACATTTTCATTTTGTTTTGTGCGATATGCACATTATAACGATGTTGCGTATTTATGATTATGTTCATATCATGTTTACTAGAAATTCGATGGTTCTTTCAAAAAATGTTTAGCTTCAACTTTTGTTTTGATTTGACGGTTTATAGCTGGAAAAAGTTATTTTTTTTGGTACCTATCTTTGTAATATTATTTTGATATGATTATTTTTATTACACTGTTTATTATTTATTTGCTACTTGCAACTGTTTATACACATCGCATGAAACTATTTTAATAATTAAATCTCATGTCTATGTAGAGCTCAATATTCTTGCTGTTTTTTGGTTTAAAAAAAAAAAAATTTTAAGACCAGTTAAAACATTGTAATTAATGATTCTTATTTTCAAAACGTAGGTATCTATAAATACATAACTTGTAAATCCGTCCGTACAGTTAAAACTACACGGGTATGGGATATTTTATAGGCAATGTATGATATTATGTGTAATGTGAATCATATTTTTGCTTTTCTTTTTTATTCCCATACTCGTATGTATGTATGCGCATAAGTACTTGTGTTCTTATTATGGTAACATCTGGCGCAAATAACAATACATGTATGGTTGTAACTTGTGGCGTAGAAAAAACGTTTATTTTTTAAATAAAAAAAAAACCGCCCTGGGGAGCTGCTGTGTAGACGCGCGTTGTGCAGAGTGTTCAATAAGTACGCAGGAATCTCAAAATTCTCGTTATATCCGTGGAAGAAATTGACGATAGCAAATGAACATTTAAAATATTATTAGGTAATAATAGTAACACTGTATATTAGAAGTAATAATATAAAATTACAATAAAACAGATTACCGTCAGATGTTGGCCGCATATTGTTTTGTTCCCTCAGAAACTGCAGTATGATATACTGCAGTTTCTGAAAGTTGCAAACACCCTTAAAAGGTCTTCTTCCCATTAGATTTTATGACGCAAACACATTATGGTCTCGGTAGCAATTCCATAAATTAATAGGGTTATAATGTCTACTATATTGTAACGAGGTATTTTTTAAAATATTAATTTTTAAAGAAATAAATAATAATTGAAATATTGAAACTATAACGATGTCAATTGATCAATTTAAACGGCGATAAAATTATGAAAATTTATTTGTTTGCAAAATCATCCTGTAAAAACAGGGTTTAGCTTTTTGTCTTTAATTCAACATATCAGTGTTTGCTTTAAGTCCACTAAAATGATCACAATCGTGGAAGTACAAAACGATGTTTTTAAAAATAAAATTTATTGGCATCACTAAAAATCCGTTTGCACTAATAAAATAATGACTAAATGCACCCGAATGTCTAATACGTGACGTTTCTTGATATAACCACAAGTTTAGAACCATTATCAGAACAAAAATTGGAAAAATACAAACTTAGTTGTATCAGAAAATCCATAAACGACTAATACCCTACATATATGTTTAATACATTAAAGCCTTGGCTTCAGTGGCGTAGCCAGCCAGGCAGGGGGGTTTGGGTATAATATGTTATACTTCAAATCCATTACGGACGGTTTTGTGATTTCCATTTTATCTGGTGACAAATTCAAAAATATTTATCGAAACGTTCACACATCATATTCGAACGGTTGACGTTCATACGAGGGAAAATTTTCAAAAGATTTTGACCCAAGTACAGAAAATAAAATCGCTGAAGATTAGCTACGCGGCAGAATCATGTAAAAAATCATTCAGTTGAAAAACAGTCGAAAGAGATGTACGAAATCACCTAATGTTTTATAATATACCCCTATTTTTATATAAACCTATAAAAAATGCACGTCTAAACTCATGAATTCGACATAAACGTACAATATAATACGTGATGGCATGTGTAGTTTTTAACTAAATTTTCCCCACCTCAATCGTCGAACTTCTTCCGGGCCCACGCCACGGATTCGCTTACTGAACACTTTATAAAATAATAAAACTCTTTATACTCGCCCTACTCGCTCTTCTACTCTATTTTCACAATCAAACTGTATCTTTCGAACTCCCCGTTGATTCCCCGTCTGCCGTTCTGCCAACGAGCCACGCTCTTCTTCTAGTTAATCGTGCAGTTTTCTTAACACATTATGTTTCTCTTTTTACCGTTATACCGTATTATATTATATCTTAAAGTGTCGTCTCTGTATCCAAATTCACCCGTTTCGTTTGATATTTACATTGATCGTTGCGATTCTTGTTCTTTTGGTCGGCTCGTGCCTGTCTTTAATTAATACAAATAAAACAATAATTATTTACTATTATATACAACGACTATTATTTTTAGTGATTCTCTCGGCACTATCACGAGTGTTCAAAACTATTTTAAACACCGAATGATATTGCCGGAAAATTTCAGAACCAAATATACAAACTACAAAAAGAAAATTTTACCATAAAAATAATGTGGATACACCAGGCCACACAGATATCGCCGGAAATGAAAGAGCCGGTAGACTCGCAAAAGTGGCTATAACGTCAGCAAACGCAATTCAGTGCCAAGCATACTCGATATCAGATATCAAACGAAACAAAAAATCCGCAATATATGGCAAAGCGAATATCAAACACCGAATCAAATGAAATCAAACAACATGTCCTCCCATCGCCTAACAATACGCTCGCCAGAAAAGAAGAAGTGACAATACCATAGGCTCAGAACAGGACACACCAAATTACAACACACACTCTTTCCTGACGAAGAAAGAAGACCATCCCACTTGTCCAACCCGCAACTACCCTCTAACGGTCAAACACATTCTAACTGAATGCAGGAAGTACGAGCCACGACGTTTGAAGAACAACTTGAGCCACCATCAAGCAGAAAATCTTAACGCAGGCACCGTTAATGTACTCAAATTTCTCAAAGAACTCCGTAAAAATGTACAAAATAGAATCAGAAATAAGTACTACAAACGCATATCGTATCGTATATTTTTCATAATGTATTATTATTATTATTAATTTTAAAACAAACATGTAAGGTATCTTTACAAAGCCCCAGCCGCCGAGGCCAGTTATTATCAATAAAAAAAAAAAAATCAACAATATTATTGTTATGAGAAGCGTCTATAAGTAGGTATTTATCGTACCTATACCTACCGTCCGACGGTAAAGCGAATAATAAAAATAATAATTTTTCGAGTCGCTCGAACGATAGGTATAGTACAGTAGTATCGGCCGTAACCAACCCCCGCCCGTAGACCCCTAGCGTTTGTCGACCGGCGGGATCCGGGGTGGCGTTCGGACGGCGGCGGTAGCCAGTGTGGAGCCGACGTCGCGTAACCGGAGTGCGGGCGGGAAAGCGCAAGCAGTGGCGCGCGCGGGATAAAGCGGCCGGGGACCGCCCGCGCCGCATCGCGCCGTCGCCTTGACGACCGTCCGTTGCGGCGGCGGCGGCGGCGGCGTAGGTGCAAAACGGAAAACTGCCCGCGTGTTGTTGTACGGCGAGAGAGTCACACGCGCACGGGATGAATCAATGAGATCTTTCTCGGCGGCGGGCCCTCCTCCCCCCCCCCCGCCGCGGCCTGCCACCGCCGTTGCCCGTAGCAACGGGCCCAGAGCGCGCGCGACGGTGTTGCGAACGACTCGCGCGGATGACGTAGACGGCTTGACGCCCGGGATTCGCCGCCGCCGCCGCCGCCGCAGCAGCTGACTATCGATAGCCGCGAGCGTCGCGCAGCATCGATTCCCGCCTCCGCTTCCCTTTTCCGCCGCACCGTACCGACCGGCTACGTGCGCGCACGCCGAGCTTTTTTTTTTTTTTCCCAGCATCACCCGTCCCGTCCCGTCCCGGTTCGGCGGCCGTCACCGTCGACCGGAAGTTTTACACGCCGAGCTGCCGGCGCAACTCGGTGAACTCGTGGATCGCACGTTCGAAGGGAGATGTTTTTTAAAATATTTCAACGAAACGTCGCGCGCGATAAAAAAAAAAAACACCCGTGATCGCTCTGGGTGGTTATGGACGGAGTGGCGACTACGCTTTTGGGTCACTGGTTTGGGAGTCGTGGTTCGTCATTTAAAATCCGAGAGCAACGATGAACGGTTGCCCACGGAAATACGATTCTGAGCGAGCTCAGTCGTCTCTAGTATACGTCCCGGTGAAAACAAACGTGACAAGTTTAGTACCGCGTAAGAGTTTCAGTTTGGTCCGATCTTCATTTTGGATGTTGCGATCGAAAAAATTCGATGTGCAAAAAACACGTTCCCCGTTATTGTTTGTCCCTCCCCGCGTAAGAAATACACGGCCGCCCCCCGGAACGACGAGTTTAACGGCAAAATAACAACGTGAAGTCAACCGAAATTGTGTCTGAACCAATTTTCTAAATTTTTTAACCACGTAATATGTGAAACTATTTCGCTTAGATTGTGTTTCGAGACGTCAGCATAAAAACTAGAGGTTCTGTGAAATAATAATTGCGTAAAATTCAAAAATACAAAAATTTCAAGTATCCACAACTGCCCTTAAATATGAACGAAATCGATTGAAAACCAAGCGGTAATATCTCGTTAAATCCTTTTTAATGACACGTTTAAGTCGAACAAAGCAATTTCAAAAATTTCGACGTTTTCGTTTTTATAACTCCGAAAAACAATCAAAATTAAAAAAAACGCTTAAGATAAAGTACCGTCTCAGATCAACTATCTATCTTTTGAGGTATCGTACGTTGAAATCGGAGCACTCTTTCTACTAGAAAAAGTGATCACAGAAAAAAATGTGTCGAAAACGAATTCTAAGTTAACATGACAAAATCATAATAACTATAACATTACATTTACAAAAAAAAAAAGTTTTCCATCTGTTTTGATATAATCACCCACCGCACAGGCAGTCACTAAAATCCTTTTCTACTTAATTTAGTGTGTGAAAAGTATTATATAACATGTTCCGCAAGAAATCGTGTATTTGTTTTCGTACATCAGTCATAACTATATGTAGTTTTTAAGTTCATGAAAGTGAACTTCGATTTCAATTTTTTCAGATTTAAACACGTGATTTCGGTTTGTCGAGACGTCTTGTCGACATCAGTTTTCATTTTTCAATGGTCGGTAATCGATATAACCGTTGTAGGTTTCGCTATCGGCAAAACTAACGTTTTTATTAAAGAACGATTTTGAATATACTTTTATATTTTTTATTAACTATTGCGGTTTGATGCATACATTTTTTATCCCCGTTTCAATTTTAGAGGATTTGAATAACAACGGACCTTTTATAATACGGGTTGTTCACTGGCATTTATAATCGACTCTTGAGTTGGGTACTCTCCACAGATGTGAGTGCGAGATATATATTATATATTTTTTTTTATCAGAATTTTCATCCATAATATTAACTACTCCGATATGGGTCGGCATTTACAATATTTATACAATTCACTCCGGTTAGGCCGGGTCAGCAAAACGCTCGTATTTTAAATAAATTAACTATTTTTGCTCAATAAAAAAAAAAAAAAAAAACAATGTTTTAATAATGTAAAAAACGTAAAATGTAGTACACGTTTTCCAAAAATGTAACGCATGTATGGTATACTCAGAATATGTTTAAGTATACAAACGAATCGAGTTGGTTTATGGAAAACATTTTCCGATTGATGCCGCGCGGCGCCGTCCGACTTAAAGGCGAGTTAATCCGGTTTTGTAAAACAAAACTTTGCCAACGTTACCGTTTGGCCTTCATAATACAAAATCACTTTTTTGTTCGTTGTTTTTTTACAATATATATTTCTTACTGTTATTTATCATATTTTTTGTACATTTTATTAAGGGGAAAGCGTCGATTTTTTTCTCTGTCTATAACTCGCAAATTATATAGGAATCTAGACGGTCTGTATTTCGCCAACGTTCAAAGAAATAGTTACACTTAAATAAATCGTACGAATAACGAAAGAGCTAAAAAAAGATATAAACCACGCGTTTTTCTTATTTATTTAAACTCCACTGGATTAAACGAGTCAAGTATAACAGTTGTTTTTAACGATACACAATTGCAAGTGTGTTGTATACGGCATGTCATTAAACAGCTCAAAAGAATTTTCGCAAGTTCCTTATTTTTTGCTGAAGTATTTTTTTCACTTTTTTATAATATTACAGTGGCGGATAGCAGTAAAGTATTTAAAGCGACATATCTGTATGGTCGCAAATTTAAATACGTAACGACTGAATAATATATTCGAGAGAATAAATGTAAAAAAGGATACCTCATAAAAACATATTGTGCTCTGTTCGCGCGAGCGTAAAGAATTGCTCTAGCTTAAAAATATAAACGAAAAAAAAAAAAAAACCAATAATGATAAAATGCTTTTCGGCCACCTACCTACACGCCCAACTGCACACTGAATCTAATAGCCGGCCGCGTCATAGCATAAACGCTTATCGGGGGCTTTTGGTCGTTTTGATATGTTATTGAATTGTGTTATTGTGATAAAATTGAAGTCAACAATAAAATGAAATTGAAAATGTAATCGTCCATGACGTTGAAGGGATGACAAAACCTATAAACCTGTGAATTAAAATGTACAATAATTGGGGCCTCGCGTACCTAAACACACAATTTTTTTACTCGATATTTTTGTTAGTTTGAGGTAAAAAAAGATTCAGAGTTTTTAGAAAAAAGATGAGCCAAATCATCGTAATAATTAAGCCGTTGAATTCTCCATGATCATTTACGTTTGAGTAAAAAATAAAAGAAAAGTAATCAACGGAAGTCTCTACAAGAATAATTGTTGCTACCCATGTAAGTAAAGACTGTAAAAAAAAAACAAAGTAACAATAGTCATGCGTACTTAGCGTACTTTTTCGTTTTTTTTTTGGATCATAACTCAAAAAATAATTAATTTAAAATTCATAAAAGGTTTCAAATTGAGTACGATTTCGAGCCAAATATCTATCTGTTTTTGTGACACTCGTTTTAAAATGTGTTTAGACCTTTTTACTGTGAAACTCACAGCTACTTTAACTTTCACTAATACTACCCGCGTAGGCTTCACAGCCGTATAATATAAATATAGTGATAATAGTTGTTCACGCGGGGTCGCAAAAAAAAAAAAATCTACTATAATATAATGAACGACCATTCGAATACGTATCAACATTTTTCGTACGTTAACGTAATAATTTTGTATCGTTTTCACCGACAACGAACGCGTAGGAAAGCTGCACCGTCCGCTCGTTTCTGTACACGCGCGTGGGTATTAGGGGGAGGTTTAATGTCTGCGATTTACTTTTGTTGGATGGAATAAAAAACAGTTACCGAGTATCGCCACGTACATTTAAGTGGAAGCTGAAAACGTGCAAGGGAGAATTCCTACTTTGTCCGTTGTTATCAAGTACGTCGTCTACACTGTGTGCTCTTGATGTTATAGGTGTACACACCTACCGCACCTATATAATTTATTACACAGGGTGTTCACGGAATAACGTTTCGTTGTTAAAAGTTCATTCGAAAATTCCAAAACATACACTGTGGGTACGGTTTTTTTTTTTCACGTCACAAATGTTTGGATGTGCCCACCGCATCTTGTTGTGCACGAATAACGTTGAAGTCGAAACGGGGGGTCTTTTTTTTGTTCACTTTCGCAAACCAGTGCAATGGGATCCGCTGTTTTAGCTCACCCAAACACGTACTATAACGGCGGTACAAAAACTCGATGTTTAACGTAACCCAGGTCCTGATCGACTAATAGGCTGAGTGTACAGCCTAGGGCGCCAATCGGCCACTGAAGGCGCAACAAAATAATTTGTTTTACGTACGCGTTCGCATAATATATACGTAGCTGGTAGTATATACCTACTTAAAATAAAGGTAAAATAATTTTTATATTCTTATAAACGGCTCAAACTGGGTTATGTTTTGACGCGGACTTTTCGAAAAATCGTCATGTCAAAGTGTGAACAGCGTAAAACAAAAATATATTTTTTTAAACATTGATAACGAGTTTTATAATACATTTTAAAATTTTAATTGCTATTGCATAGTGTTCTATCAGTTATTGAGAAACGCATTTCGTTTTCAACAATAAAAGTTTGATGTTTGCACGTTTTTTATAGTATTCCTCTTAACCCCCTTCCCCGAATCCTTCGTAGATAAGGCGTTTAATCAACCTTGACCTATAATGGCGACTAACTCCTTCATCAGGCCCTGGTGTGAGCTCATCACGCAAATAGAAATCGCTGTCCGTCGACAGTTTATCAAAACCGAAGCGTTCTCTTGTGAACACCCTGTGTATGTACATTACGCGTTATTGTTATCTGGTAAACTAAAAGAGACGATCACCGTGGTAAAGAGAATGGCACTCGACGGCGCGCGCGTGTGACCCACGCGTTTTTTTGTCAAAGTTTCTACGGAGATTTTATTTTTATGCAGCTCGCTTGTTGTTATTTATTACGTATTCTTACGACAGTTGTAATCGTCAAGAGCCGTAATAATAATGACGTCCTTATATAGTTCTGCAGCGCGACAAGTACACAACTGTTTTATACGGGAGCAGAACACGAGCGTACACCCATAGAACACTTAAATTAATCACAGTGTCTCGCACTCCTGCAAACGAGAGAGGTTATGACAGAGGAGTTCAAAATTTTTCATCCAACGGCGGCCCCTATACGTCTCTACAATATTTTGACGGCTCCCGAATCAGTGACGATAGTATAATGACAAAAAAAACAATAGTTGATATTAATTGTTAATGTTTATTTAATTATCACACGACTGTATAAAACGGTAATATAGGGAAAATTAAATTAAACACTTTATGCGTAACAAATGAATAAAAAAAAATTAATTTATATTTAGGGAGATGGATGAGCTCGTTTCATAAGATGTTCAAAACTTGGTTCCAGTTTAGCCATTCTTATCTCCTTCTCAACGTCCACGTTCGACCGATATTTTGTTTTGATTAAACGTAATGTCGATCCACTGTTCTTGTCCTACAGATGGTAAATTCGTTGGATGATCAGCACTGAAGGGATCTTTGATCCATTTTTGTTGTCGAGTGTTCTCTGGAAAAAGCGTACAATGTGAATTTTTCGTTAAAAAATTTTCATTTTGTAACAAAGCATACTTCCAATAGCCATTACTTTAAAACAAATAACACACTGTGGACGTTCTTCATTCCCCACTACGGATACGCAAAACTATGATCATAAACCAATACTTTTGTCATATTTACTGTGCTTCGGTTACCATAACCGTTACGGTGTTTCGAGGGAAGTGCATTTAAAAAAACGTAAGATACTTCCGTCGTAGGCGTAGTTCGAGTTAAATGTTTGGAGAGTCGATTTAGGTAACTGTCCAATCGACAAAAACAATAAATTTGGACGATTTTTATCCTCGATTGTTCGCACAATGCTATGAGTTATATAAATATCTAAAACATATGTACATCGTTTACAAAAAACTTGAATTTTCGTAAACTATCTCGTGTCTCTATACTTTAATGTAGGTAGGCACTAAAAAATTAGACGTTTCAATTATTTAGTTAGGGATGAATATTTACTCTGTTTCGTCGGCCTTTCATGAACGTCAACTTTGGGAGACTTGAAGGGTCTTAGCCCCTCCAGACTCTTATCTTAAAATAAGAACATCAAAAAATGTTTATTAACTACCGTAAATCGTCATACCTACATGCTATGATTCACACAAATATACACAATAATAATAGTAGTAGTAATAAGTGTTAAACTTAATATTCCTTATCGGCTACCGCTAAGAATAAAATCAATAACAATTATTATTATAAATATGCTTAAATGAATCGGATGATGGTTTATATTTTAATTTGTTATACTTACAACTATTATATTATTCAACTATTATCCATCATTTAAACGGTTTAAACTGTAATAATAACTGTGACAACTTGAACCATTTGTTTTTAATTAATGTAACAATCAACGCAATGCCACATTTGAACATTTTGGGTAATGATTTAATGGCCATATTTTGGCCTCTATATTATGTTGCATGCAGAAATTGTTATACATTTAATTTTGATCAAAAATAACTGGAATTAACGATTTAAAATGCATCTTATCGTTGATTCAATCTGTTAAATATGTATTATCACTCTCAAACGTACCAACATTGGTGGAGACAACTGCGATTGAGAAGCGTGTGCACGTTTAGAATTTTAAATAAACCTAATAAAATTGAAACCACGTCTCTAAAAAGACCTTATTTGATGAATATAAAGGTGTTCGGAGTAATTTTTTTTGTAAATTTAAAACATTTTTGGATGAGTATGTTTACTTATGTATTTATTCAAACTATAAACTTTTGTTAACTCTTAGTGTTTAATATGATGATGTAATTTTTTTTTATTATTTCAAATATAATTTCAATTCGAAAACGCCATGTTGTTTTACAATATCAAACTTTAAAAAAATAATGAAAGTATTTTTTTTTGTTAAGTTCTATTATAACCAAACTAATTTCAAGCGAATTCTTTATTAGTTTTATAGCTATAATTTTTATAGCTGTGGCTAGTTACAGATTAAAAGTTCTGAGAAAAAAAAAACAAAAAAATGTTTAATAATGCATAGAATATAGTCCAATGTATTATGTAACTCAAATACAAAGTACCTTTTTGGAAGTTAGATTGTAATCAAAATGTTTTGCCTTTTTACCATTTTTACAATTGGTATCTTCTTGAACGTATATATATTCATTTCGAGCCTTCACGAGGCTGACATGTTTTATTGAAATAAAAGAAGTCCAAACGTAGCAAATCCCTTGAAAGGCCGTTGGTTTTTATACTGTAAAAGATAAAAGGGCTATACGCGGTCCGTTACCTGAATTTTAGGACGGTTTGCCGAATGCCGTTTTGATAATAAAAAATAACGTGGACACCGGATAGTTTAATGCGGAAACCGATGAATCAAGTCCTGTCTGCAGTAAATAAACTCATCCGCCTAATACCTGATAACATTTATGGATGTCTTTTGTCTAGTATATTCTCAAATAGATTATTTGTGAGAAGAATCTGTATTTTCCAGCGCTGACATTTTGCAAAAAAAAAAAAAAAATAGTTTTGGTTTCCTCCATAAAAAAAAAATCGCTTGTTTAAACGCCCTTGATTGTTAAAAAGTCCGGAATATATGCGATCCTAATGATTCTTGCGATAATTTCTGTTAAAACAAGGTAGTAGTAATAGATCTAGATTCATATTATGAAATTTAACGAACAAATGCCTGATGAGTCATAAATTTCATGCTGTATAGTGTAGATGTATCATCAGTTAAGATCTCGAGAATTCCCGTAATTATGAAACGCATTAGACAGAATATTTTGACAGTTGCTTACGAGTTTCTGGATAATCACTGTTCGTGTTTCATACGCGACACATAGTGTGACATGAAAACGTATTCTTCGCTCTCCGTGCTCCTTTACCCGTCCAGAGATAATTAACACGGGGTCGCGGCTATCAGTCGTTAATACTCATTTCTTCTTTAATCAACTGCGAATAGAGAAAATTTAAATCAACACAATTGAGTTGATTGCGATTTTTTTTCCTCTAGTTGGATTTGGGGCAAACAGTCTTGGTACTAAAAGCAAATACACAAAGTAAAAGTAGTTATAGGTAATATAAATTATGGATTTTTTTTTTGAAAATTTTTTTTAACTCGTGTCAAAATTCGTTATTCGATTTCGCTCATAAACTGTTTGAAATAACTTGGTTAATTTAGTTTATAAAAAAAAAAAAATCATTGCCGTCCTGTAGTTATTATTATTATTGCATACTAATACACTTTTAAGTCGTCACGGCCGCAGTGTTTTAACGTTTATACTACGTCGTGTTTGCACGGTTTTATTTTGGCGTACAGGAATCCAAAAACCAATTAAACTATTCGCGAACACAAAACCCGACTCTGTCGCGACAGAACGGATATTATTAGTGTGTGTAGCTGCTGCTGCAGGCGTTTCGCGAATCCGACCGCAGAACTATATAGTTCACAAACGTGTTATGAACACGGTCTGTCTGCTTGCTCGTTTATTGAAGCGAAAATTCGGTTTCATCTCGACGTTTCACCGTGGCCGTGGCCGGCTTCCTATCGCTGGAGATGGGATTTTTTGCGAAAACGAAAAAAAATCACACATCAGGCGATCACCAGCCGGACGCGCGTGTACACCATTATTCTTTCGACGTGCGTTCATTTTGTTTTTAAGCGCCGGCGATTAATTTTGTAGGATCTACGGTGCGCGACGTGGCTGGTAGGTATATAATATGTGGGTAATACGTAGCACGAAAACTGACCCATCACTGTCTAACGTTCGAGGGTTATCATTATTAACGCTTCGAGTGGGCTCGTTGTAACGGCGTTTCCGATTGTGTTGTTCTCGTATATTCGTTTTGTTTTAATTTTTTTTTTTTTTTTTTCCCGGAACACGCGCAAACGACGATGACCGATTTTACTCTTTGCAGAGAACATCCCAGCGACACGCGTGTTTTATAACATGTTATTAATCATAAGTGTCTGAGCGTATCTTTGTAGTAATTACAAACTCGTATAAAAATACATAAATACGTGCAGTGCACCGAAAACGAAACGGAAATTCGAGCAGGAGGTCCTCCAGCTTTTCATACAGTGTATACGAATTCCCATTAAAATGTTTAATGAAATAAGTTCAGAGACGACAATTTAAATAAATATATATATTTAGTTTTTTTTCTTTTGCTCCACGTATCATATTACAAATTATACATTACATAGGTACCTCCTATACTGTGTGAGCGTAATTTTAACCGTCGTAACTGTTTTGTTTTTTTGATCAAATAGAAACTGAAAATTTTATAGATATTACATTTTTCATCGCTAGCTGCCCCACATAACTAAACGAGTAAAGTCATAGTCCGCAGAGAGCCGCGTATTATTAATTATCACACAATGCAAATGTTTTGCCGCTGCCATACCTGTACGTATTGTGTTACAGATATCGATTTTATAACGGTGTTTTATGGTTACAGTATCATGTTGTCCGGTACGAATATTATAAATCGATACACACGTGTATTATTAAAAGTCTTCAACAGATTAGAACTTTAAAAAAAAAAAATGATTTTGCGATTCCGCACTCGCGTTTTTGATGAAACAAAATGTAAGTTTACGTACATCGATTACCATCGAAGTGGTAATATTGTATAAGAAAAAAACCTTGACATAACTGCGAATCGACAGAGAAAACATTTCATTGATTTTGGTTCAAACATCTGCTTCTATAGGTGTATTCAAACAATACTTGGTTTTTTGAACTATACACAGTGTGAAATTCAGATGTTTCATTAACCTATAGTAAATTTATTTTACTTGAGTTTAGGTTATAATTAACGTAAACTAATATATTTTCTATAATCAAAAAAATATCTTTTAATTCTTCAATTTCGTTGTCTCTTTATTCCTTTAAAAATTTTGGCGCGCCATGCCAAAACGTATCTGAGAGATTTGGCCCTCCGTAAAAAAAGGTTGGAGACCCCTGACTATTTTTTGCGAGATAAATAAACTAGGAAATTTCTTGTAATGTGACGAGCATCTGCCTTCTATAAAATACATTTATGTTTAGAATTTGACATACTTGTATGGCATGCAGATTTTTTTTTATACCACTGTTATTATTATTTGTTCACAGCAACTCGAATAATCAAGGATTACAGGGATTTAAACGAAAGGACCAAATGGACGCCAAATCAAAAGATGACTCCAATATCAACCTTACACTTCGGTTAATAATGCAAGGAAAGGTAATTATTACGGAACAAGTTCAATTAATTCTCATTTGTATTCAAAATGCATCTAATAAATATAATACTACAATAATCATACATATTTAATTATCTTTTTCGTTGTCGTTGGGTAACTTCTGACTTGTGGATTCAATATTTAATAAAAATTAAAATTTTGAACTTGTTACTAAATGCTATTTTTTTTTAGTTAATAGCGAATTATACAAAAATAAGATTACACTAGGTAAATGTAGGTGTCTTATTTTTTAAACTGAATTACCACAAAAAAACTCTTATAGTTCACTTGTTTTGTTATTATTTACATTTTTATTGTTTAGTGCGTTGGAATTCAAATTCTTTAAAAATGTTTACGATGATTTTATAATAAAATAAATAATGCGATTTAATGCTTTTATTTCCAAACTCTACAACTTGACGTTATAACTAAAATTAATCAGTGTCATAAAAAAACTATACCTAAACTAGTATAGGTACAGTTTATATTTTTTTTCTTAGGATATTTTCCGACAGTAATTATTTTAAAGATTTTATCCGACCTTGTCATAATGCATAAACACTATAATTATAACTATATATTTTAATTATTTACATAATTATTTTATTATACTTAGTGTTTTAAGTAAACTGCATAACAATAGTCTCATTTTCAATTTAATCCTTCCGTATTGCTCAACCCTTTTGATGCGAAGCCATAAAAAACAAACCATAATCTATTTACCTTTAGATTATTCTTCCGAGCGAACCCATAGTACCTATAAGGACTTTTTGTATATTGTGTAGTAACTATACTCGTATAGTATAATATTAATGTGTATTCGTTGTCGTACACAATATGTTTATAGTTTAAAAATTTACATTAAAATTTTTAATTTACCCTTATACAAAAGAAACTAAAAAAATTCTTTATTAAATATCAATAATTTCTTTTAAAATACTATTAAACTATAAATCTATAAATTAATTCCTAAATAATACTAAAACTTTAAACAATTAAATTACTTTTATAAAAATTCTAAACAAAAAAATTAATATTAATTAATAAAATTTAAATAAAGTTAAAAACATCTTATCATTGTAAATGATATACTTAAACTTAGATATTTATTAAAAAAAAATTATAAATAAAATCTTTCTAAATACACTTTCCAGTACATTTACTTTGTTACGAC
>CM029359.1:5032005-5143940 GCA_017140985.1 Hormaphis cornu | reverse complement strand
AATTGTAATTTTTACGTTCCATATTAATACCACATAAACCTACTTTAAATTAGGAAGGTACCTATACTTACCTATACATGCAAGTAGGCGATTTATTAAAAAAATAGATTTTAAAAGCATTACCAATGATCATTGATTATATTTTATAGATACCTCAGTACCTACATTTTATCAAAATAAAACTACCTACCTATATTTACGTCATTTTTACCTCCATCAAATCCACGTCTGTACAATTTAAATTAAATGGAACGGATTAATAATCAAATTCATGACTTCATATAAGTATTGCCTCCATTCGCTGGCATTAAACTCCATTTAATTTCAAATGTCAAACGCAGTATCAGAATAGATGCCTATACACATATATCACCAGAATGTGTTTTATTTGGATGTCAAAAGAGGTTACCTACCAGCGTAATCTATCTAAAAATATACGCACGGTACATTCATCGCATGATCAACGTTGAACGTGCAGTATATCGACACTACGATCCAAATAAAATTATTTTTACTCGATTCATATTGTTTTGTTATTCTTTGTATTTCAGGAAGTTGGCAGTATAATTGGAAAAAAAGGAGAGATCGTCAAGCGGTTCAGAGAAGAGGTGCGTAAGCCAGCTGTCTAACCATTAATTCATTTTCTTTCTCTAATTAATGTCAAATTATTTTTCAATGTTACGAATTTTCGTGGAAAGATTCATAGGTGTGAATAATTAGAGAGGCTAATATGAGGGCTAATATACTCTTCAAAACCATGTATGACCCATGCCCACAAAACAATTTATAAAATGTCCGTGTTTCAGTCTAAAATAGTCTTTTATCACATGGAATACAATTTAATTTAGTCCCTTAAATTTTTCTGCTCTAAATATGGCTATGCCTTTAGAGAAATCACAATAGTGATTTTAGAGATAACGACAAAGTATTGATAAAAGATAACAAAACTTTTGATGTCAAAATATATGATTTAGTAAGTATAAAAAATATCAAAGACGTGACAAATTTGATAAAAATCCTATACCTACATGTCGTTTTAATAAATGTACTTGTAATCTTTATAAAGTAGCGCTTTTAAACGATACTTGAAATTGTTGGCGGTCATTCCGTCCGTCCACCCGTTTGTTCGCGCTTTACAGGTCACGGTTTTCAACCGATTTTCACCAAATTCGGTACAAAGGTTCCTTAGTGTATCAGAAAGACCTTTAGCAAAAACCGATAATTTCAACGGTCAATAATGGCCATTTGAGTTGTTCACGTCTTACTGTAAAGTGACCATTTAACACATCGGCATATAATATGACGTTAAGAGTTAGAGCAAGCTCTCACAAGTGATTTTTTGAATTATTTTTTTGCACGCGTTCGCAGTAAACAGAGTTTTAAGAATCGAAAAGCAAACGAAAACAATGCATACCTATCTTATGAGGCAGTTAGAAAAATCGAAATGAACAAAAATAATAAAATACTGCCTTAGCTCTTGGAATAGTCAATAAGCGATATAATAATTACGCGTAAGCAACAATATTCATATTTCTCGGTTTTCTAAAAATTAAAGTTATGAGTGATTTTAAATTGCTAATGTAATTGCTCTTAAGTTTTAAAATGAAAAGTTTTAAAAAATGTATATTTATTATATCTGCATATTTGTGGTTTAAGTGTTGATCAGCGTTGAATATTGTTCTATAAATTAACTTTAGAACCTCTACAACGTAGATATAAAAACAACCGATGTATAAAATACAGCCATAACACAATATCTAAATTTTTTGGTCGTACTGTGGAAATAAGTTTACTAGCAACATTTTTATACAAATAATATAGATAAATATATACGATTATACATACGTACAGTTTGCTAGCCTGTGGTTTAATTTAAATTTAAATTAGATGTATTTAATCGCTTAAACAAGTCAAATGTAATAGTTGATAAAATGTTTTTTTGAAGAGAAAAACATCAAACATTGGAGATTTGAATACCACAATACCGCGAATAATGCTTCAAAAAATGTATAAAAAATAAACAAAAATGTATGGATTGTTTATATAAGTACAGAATTTGAACGAGATTACAATAAATAAAATAGTTCTTAGAAAATGTAACTGACACTTTGATTATTTCATAAAATAATCATCGTAATTCATTCTCAAACACAAAATTACTATAAAAGTTAAATCTGTAGTGTAAATAAAATTACAATCAAAAATAAACTAAACAACATTTGAGTAAGTTGTTGGTTCGCTTTTACTTTAAGATACAACCAAGAATTATTACATCAATTAAAATAATATACTAAATTTCATAAATATAAAAGGTTAAACATTTTTATAACATTTTACCCGTTTAAATTCTTGGATTCGGCTATAAAACGTATATTTTATATTTTTCGGAGTATCAAAGTCAAAAATTCTGTAGGAACTAAGTATTTACAACCAATATGGAATTTATCTAATAAGTGATATTTTTGAAAGAGAAGTTGGTCAAAGTTTGAGATAATTGTTTTTGAATTAATGAGGATATTTATATAAGTAATGTTTTGTTATTGGATTTATGATGCAATAGCAAAATATTTCCGTTTTCCTTCCTAAAAAAAATCAGTGTGTTGCGTCTTATATCTCCCGCAAAAGTTATTTTTGGTTTAAGTGTATACATTTTATTTAATTTTTTTTAAATTCTTTTAATGGCCAAACTTAAATTAGTCAAATATTATCTTCATCTAAAAATGTACAAAGTGTATGACATGTGTTATTTTGTTTTTTGACAGTCTGGTGCCAAAATTAATATATCTGATGGCTCTTGTCCTGAACGAATAGTGACAATATCAGGATCTACCGAATCCATCTACAAAGCGTTTTCTTTAATATGCACAAAAGTTGAAGAGGTAAGTTTTTTTCGCACTTTTATACACTTGCTTGGTTACTAAATTAAATTTTTAAGTGTTGAACGGTTGGTGGGTTCAAGGAGATTAAAAAGTAGTTAAATGAATACTTTTGGAGATCAGTATTTGAACATTTTGTGGAAACAAAAATTAGGTGTGTAAAGAAAGTATAAGACGAAATTAAATTTTGGTTTTCTCCTCTTTTCCCCTGACAAAAATTGAAAAAAGGAGACGCTATGAAATCTAGAACGTTATTTTTATTAACTTGTGAAATAAAATTGTGAAATGTTTTAAATACTTCACCGGAAAGATGGAACTGTTTAGACACGTCTATTTTTAATTTATATAGTTTGCTTATCTTTCCTTTTGTACCCTCTCTGGAGAAAAACAAGTATGCAATTAATGTCGGGGTGGTATATGCTACGTTTTTGTGAAAAAGTTACGTAAAATTGTTCAAAATGTTGTAAGAAAAGTGAAAAAACAATGAGAATAATCTCTCCCCTCCCCTGAACAAAATTAAAAAGGAGAAGGGCGATGCTATGACATCGAGGAGGGTGCTTATATGTAAAAACTTTGTAAAACAAATTTGTGCTACCATTCAAATATGTTGTGTCAAAAAACTCTTCAACATAAAACACTTCTGTATTGGCTATATGGCTGTGACGACGCAGCTGAATTTAAAATATTTCACTTTCAAGACCAAGAACACAAAATAAACCTATAGTTAGGTAAGAACAAAAATTTCATCTTCCCTGCAGGTGACCCTAAGTAAAGAGTGGTAGTGACTAATGGTGAGTTTACCTGCTAGATTTATTCTAGATTACTCGAGTCTGTGGCGGAATATTAGGTACCTATACGTGTTTTAGGTAAAGATTATTTATGCTTGCTCTTGTTTTTTTAATGTTTATATTTGTTTATTTATTATTACCTACTTACCCATTGCTCCGATAGAAAAAGTGCGACACCTTTGCTCAAAAATATATATATTATTAATTATATTATATCATTTGCATGGTGTACAAGAAGGCGTTGTGTATAGGCAATTATAGTGCATTACTGCGTTGAATAGAAAATTATTTTAAGTTACAAAAATAAAATATACTTGTAATCCCTAAATTTTAAAAAACTGTGTACCCATAATAAATAGTAAATGCCTTTTTATTATAACTTATTCTTAAAATTTTAGAAAATAATAGTAATTCAAATATTTGATTCGTTAGATGTTTTAACTGAAACAGTATTAATCAGATTTTCCTTTTATTATAACTTAATCATACACAGTCAATTGTTGTAGTACTATAATAACCTAGGGTAACAAATAATATTTTAATTATTAAGTTTCGCGATCAAAACAAAAAGTTTACCGTTAATCAACGTATCTAATATTGTATAAATTAACATTAAAATCTTTTTAAAAATTCAATTTAAATTTATGCTCCTTATTATTTTGATCTAATATAGTATAGGTAGTCACATTCTAGTTTATTGACCTGTGGTAAAATAAAGATATTTACCCAATTACCTGTATTTCCATTAAAAGAATCAAAATAATTGGAATATTTTCATTATAATATTTACTTATGATGGCCGATGGCAATCGAGAATCATCGTTTATGGCTGTTGACAGTATTTTTCAATTTTTTTTTTAATCGTTATTCATACCAAATCAAGTTTTTATTGTATATCCAAGCCAACCGATATATTTTATTGTATGACGTTTCTCATTTTCGATTAATTTACTAGATTTTTATTTCATCGTATAATGAATACCTATGTGATGTTCAATTTATGAACTCGAACAATTTTGAGATAGGAAAAAAGTATTTTTTGTGTCTAATTTGACTTCTGGCAAAAACATTCAAATATTCAATCAATAATCTAATGTTATTGGCATGGATGATTTTGAATGAAAAAACTTTTTAAATTTGGTTTTTTAATAGTTGGCCAATACCTTTGTAGCTACCTCTACAACCATAATCATAATTAATTGTTAATCACTATACATAGAGAGATGTCGTTATTATTCGTCTGTCGTATAAATATTCGTATTTATGTAAACACTACATTTCAATAAAATACTTAATTTGGTAAAAGTAAAGTTAAAATAATCTCAATCGATTAGATGATTAATCTGCATTAAACCGACTTTTAACGTAAATCAACTTACCACAAAATATTTACTTAATTGACTATGAAAAATGAAGTTTAATCAACCTGAATAGAAAAATGAAAATATTGATTCACTCAACGCCCAAATATCAATCGAATTATCACTAAACAAAAATAACGAAAAACAATCGGTTTGCGTGTATGGAATTATAATGTTGTAATCAAACGATAATTTTTTTTTCATACTATACAATAATATATGTTTTCAGTTTATTGAAATGCAAAATGGAAAAACTGGCGCAACGGCTCTGGGTAAATGTGGCATGACACTACGCTTGATCGTTCCAGCTTCGCAATGTGGATCCTTAATTGGCAAAGGTGGCAACAAAATCAAAGAGATCAGAGAAGCCACAGGGGCGCAGATACAAGTGGCTTCGGACGTACTTCCTCAGTCTACGGAAAGAGCGGTCACTTTGACTGGTACACGGGACTCGATTACCCAGTGTATTTTTCACATCTGTGCCGTTATGGTTGAAGTAAGTGTGTCGAAAAAAACAAAACGACTTTTTTAAACAACAAAAGCCAACACCATTTAAGTAAACGGTGGCCACTGAGTGCATTCAGTTCCCTAAAAGTGTATCATAGCCTCTTCCAGAAATAAAATGTTTTTTTCCTCTTTACGTTACTAGTATATAACTATATTATGACATTCTCGTTGTTTCTAGTGATTTAACCTCCTAGACATTCTTATAAAAATTCATTTCTACCAATATAAGCAAAACATATCAGCTTACTAATATTCAACTATAATTACATCCTCCCAGAAGTTTTTATTCTACATACTACTTGTTAATTGCTTTAGTACATGCTCCGATAGGTAGGTAAGCAAATAAGTGTTTTTGTGTACTTAAAAACGTATCAACTGAATAACAATTTTTGAGGTTAATATAACTGTTTCGTTACTCATATTTCTCTTGTAAAATAATAGTTGTATCTATATTCATTTTTGTGATAGTTAAAATTAATTAAATAGTGTTTAAAACATTTGTGTAATTTGACCCTCTCGAGAATCTACCTGCACCGGATCAGATTCTTCCAACTTTCAGGTGATATATTTCACAAACATCGCGTTATAATAATACAGAACGCATTTTTGCATTTAAAGAGCAACGTTTCCCGATTTTATAAATCGTGTATTTAGACAAAACGTAGTTAATATTCATCGAAATTTCTAAAATTATATTTCAGTCTCCGCCAAAAGGTGTTACAATACCGTATCGTGCAAAACCTCAAATGGGGGCACCAGTTATTTTGGCCGGAGGACAAGCATTTACCCTAGCGAGCGCGGGCTCAGCAGCTGGATGTGATGTGGGCACCATGATGGTTGGTGGAGGACCCTACAACGCACCGATGCTTATGGTTCCACCAACACCAGGCGCAGCAGCGACTCTCGGATTAATCGATCCGCTAGACTATCCTCTACTTAAAAACGCATTTGGACCTTCGCAGGTACAAAACATTTGTTCCCAAAACAATTTTTCACAGTAATAATATGTGACGATTTAAGGTTTAACAAATGAAATATATCGCTAAATTTTAGCTGGGAAAATTGTCCGGAAATCCATTGGCTGGACTCGCAGCACTCGGACTCGGAAGCTTGGGTGGACCGGCAAATTCGTTCAATCCAGCTGGTAAGTAAAAACAATCGAATGCACGATTCTTATAAAATCAAATGTATTCCGAGTTTGTGAAAAACCTTTAGCTATAGCAAATTATTTTATGCGACCACAAAAAATAGTTCTTAAACGGAAATCAACGGAGCAATTTTGCGATCAGTATAAAAAATCAAGTTTTTTGTACATTTGACATTCTATATACATGCTGCAATTAACAACATTTTTCATCTTTTTTTACATACCTACCTATTTATTTAAATAGATCCGTTTACGAATTGCTTTCTATCAACGATTTGTTGTAAGACTCGTTGCAGTCAACTACTCGCAATATTAGTCTATAAAAACTACTCTTTTTTTAACACATGATAAATAATATAGACTACAATTTCACCGGGAAATTAGATAAAAATGTAAGATAAAATATAAGTAATATTGAAGTATTTCCAAAAATACGTAAAGGAACATATGACCATATACCTGCTTTGAACACGTTGCTACTGATTTTTTTTTTTTTTTCAAGACGTATAAAAATAATAATCATACGAAATTGTTTTTGTACAGCTTTAGCTGCGTTGGCTGGTAGTCAGTTGAGGTCTAACGGTTCCGGGGCTATGATTAACAACAGGTCTGGAGGAGGTCAACAAACACACGAGATGACCGTACCGAACGACTTAATCGGATGTATTATTGGCAAAGGAGGAACTAAAATCGCTGAAATCAGGTACGTTTTATGCATTATAAATGTTTCTCGCTCGAGCCTATACTTTGGTCATACCACAGCTGCATTTAATGTATACGGAACGCACGTATCGTTTGTTACCCTCATAAGTTATTGCCATCGTCTCAACTCTCAACGTAGTCTTCTATCAAGCCGTAGAAAATGTTGGCGAAAAGGACTTATAATCGACTCTAACTCAGGGGCACCATTGGGAGGGAGGGAAGTTTAGGGTGTATTCTATACCCTATTTTCCACGTTTTTTTTAATATCGGCCCAACCGCGGCCACTTGAAATTGACCTTACCATAGGAATAAATTGTACAGTATAGATATATCATCATTATCCATTATCATTATTATCCACTTTCGGTTATCTTTTCCTGTGTACAACAAACAACGATGAATATATACATATAATCTTTATTAATGGCATTTCGATATATCCGTAACAAAATATGATATAAAAACACCGGAGAATAGAACGATTTTTTGTTAAATTTGGGTGATATTAATAGTTTTGTAGAAGTTTGATCATCTAACTGCGAAAATTTCGCTTATAGTAGTAGAAAAAAAATCGATTCGCCTGCATCAAAATATGTTTGCACCCCTGTTTAAAATCTGACATAGCGTCTCTGCTTTGATAGCACCTATAAAAGGCGTTCACATCACTATTTCAGGCAAATCAGCGGAGCGATGATACGAATATCGAACTGCGAAGACCGCGAGGGGAGCGCGAGCACGGACAGGACAATAACGATCACCGGAAATCCAGACTCTGTGGCTCTAGCCCAGTACTTGATCAACATGAGGTAAGTTCCCGTTTATAATACGTTGCAGCATGCAGAACACGCGACACCGGTATACTACTATATCGGTACATAGAATAAAATTGTACTTCACTACATCGCACCTGTCTTGGCACGGGCACAATTTTGCTTTTACTTTTTCGGCTTTTTTTTATACTTAAGCGGCTTGCTGGTTCCTGTTTTTCGGGGGGGAAAGTATAGGGGTGATTTCCATCGCTTTCAGTGCGTTTTAACGGACAAAATGTAATTTGTGAAAGAATTCTTCCGTCTCGTAGAGTAATAGAATAATTTTTTTTTTTCTTACCTAACAAAAAGAAGAAGACTTCCTACAGAGTTCGCGTTGGATGGCGATTTTCGATTTTATCGCTAAATACTAATCATAAAATTTGTTGAAAACTTAATAAAAAATATGCCTGATTCAAACTATTGTTATGAATTAAAAAACTAGAATTCGAACAATCGAAGTCCAATGCAGACTGTAAAGAGTGTTCTTTTTTACAGTAGAAAAAAAAAATCATTGAAGCCATACGAGGCGTGAGAGTTTTTCGTTTTTGATGGAAAAACTGGACGCGTGCAGGTCCCTTAATGTGCATTTTTCACCGTTAGCGGATTCTGGCTCGAAACGAACGGGGTTGCTTTAGGCTGCATTTGAGCTTCGATAATTTGAACGTTCTCCACGATACATAATTCAGAGTTGTTGCTAAGCTTATTTTTTTTTAAATTTTTATTTCTAATATTTCTTAATGCATCTCAGCCCAGTTTTGACGGGTTTGTATGACGCATTTGGTGTTTTATATTTGATGCATTGGTATAAAAAAATTATATAATATTTATCACAATATACCATATAGTTCCTGCAATATTTTCTTGTCTAGCCATTCACAATAAAATAATACAGTCGTCAGTGGTGTTTTATCGAGTAGCGGTTGTAAAATTTCAAGCTTATGGTTTTTATCTGCCTCAGAGGATTTTATACAGCTTCCAGATAACTCGCAGCTACTAAGTTCGGTAGTACCTGTCCGATTACAGGATATTGTCTACAATGTCACGGGTGCAAAGTGCTGCTGTGACTGTTGTTATTCAATTTTAAAACATTTTGTGTACGACAGTAGTGTACAAAGGAAAAGGGAATAATAATATTATTACTTGCTATAATTTGTACCTATGTACAACATTCGACTATTCTCGTATTTATTTTTTATGCCTTTTACCTATCTAGAGTGTACAAAAAAATTTCAATATAATAACATATAAATCAAATTTTTACACAAAATACGAACAGATTTCATAATATATTGTACTCCATTTGTACTAGAACCATTTAAATTCATAAAAAAAAAAAAAAAATTAAAACTCAACGATTTGTGAAAACTCTAATTCATTTGGAACAATATGTTTTAGAAATTTTAGTTTTTTGTTTTTCGATGATAACATTCAATATAATCATTAATCAAAATGTCTGATTAAGTGTATCATCTAAAGTCGATAATGTACCTTTGGAGATACCGTGTGTAAAAAAAAATTAAAGCATGCGTCTACTACCCAAAGATTACGTATTACAGGAACATTAAGAAAAAAAATAATCGTCCAATCGATACGTTCTTGGCTGAGCTCAGAATCTAAATATATTGTTATGTAATTACGGGTCAATATTTTTATAAAAATACCTAGATCAAAAATAAATTCTAAAAATCTTACACCAAATGTATGCCACCAAATCGCAGTAAAATGTATTAGTACTATACTCGAAATTAAAAAATAATCTAGTTCGACTTAAAATTGTGTTAATGTTGAAAGAAAAAACACGAAACAAATGCAGTTTAGCTCCATAACAATTTTTGGACTTTTCTTTTCAAAATGTACGTGTTTTTACAAGCATAATTTGATGGTACTATCAAAAAGTCGGTCGGACTTACTTCTGGATGTTATGATAAAAAACTTAAAAACTTTAAGTAAATACGTAGTTGAAGTAATAAAAAAAAAAAAAAAAAAAACGCCTCCGATGGGTGGTAAAAGGGGTGGTAAAATAGTGGAATTAAATAATTATTCCAATAGTGGCCGGTGCCGCTGCGTATAATCGTCCGGCTGCCTGGAAACGTCGATATCGGCGATCTTTAAACAGCTGTAACTTCTAAACAAATCCTCTTTGTTGAAAAATGTTTATATATTCGTAATTAAGAGAAGAAACTGAATTTATTAAAAAAAAAAAAGTTAAAATTTGAAAACTCGACAGACAAATCGACTATTGAGTACCGCGGGTGGGTGTGCCCGTGATATCGACAATCCTTAAACGTCTGTTTACCGATTTTTTTTTTTTTTTTTTTAGTACCATAAAATTATGCAAAGTAAAAACACACATTTTGAAAAAAAAAGTCAAAAAAATCGCCTGGGAGCTAAACTGCAATTATACCAAAAACATGAATGACATGAATTGATGAATATTATTAATAGTAATAACATGGTAAGTTCATAATATTATTCGTTTTCTGTAGAAAGTTGCAGCATTAAATGGCCGGTTTTTTTTTTTTTTTTTTACTTCAGTATGATGTATCTAACAAGAACATGTACAAATCGTGTAATAAGCTTCACGAATTTTAGTGACACTATTTGTCAGTCGAATTTTAAGGATCCTTTATATTTATTTCATTATTTTATTTGTACTTTTATTAATAATTTGTCCAGTAGTAACATACCTCCTATATCTAGCCTAACCTAACCTATACGTAGATTTCCGCGGTAGGCAACTACAAATACACACTGTACACGCGTTTTTAATGTGCGACAAACATTGTGGAACAAATATATATGAGAGTAGTGAGAACATGGCCGTAAGTTCACACAACAGCCGAATAACGACCTCACTACGCAATGTATAATAATAATAATAGTTGGAGAATAATTTGTAGGCAATTGTACCTATGTATTGATCATTTTACCCGCAGTGTAAATATTGTATCAACAAATTTTTATAACATTATTTATACACCGTCGTCATATTTTCGTCCCGACCAACATTATAAACATATGACATTATGATTTGAATACAATTGTACGGTTACGTAAACTTTTCCTATAATTTTTTTTTTGTTTTTTGTTTTCGTCTCTTTTGTTTTTTACTTCCACCCTGACCAAATCCACCTCGACAACGACACCGCGGCCACCTGCAGCTTGGACATACAACGCGCCTCGATGTTGCAATCGGAATTCCAATCACAATTCCACCATTTCCAACAGCAACAGCTGGTGCTGTCGCCGCCTCATCCGTACCACCCCTTCCCCGTACACATGCTTGCCGCCAACACGTCCGTCACCGCCGCCGACGTCACCACTTCTTCCGCCACCGTCGCCACCACCGCCTCAAACTGCACCCAGACCGCAAACTCGCCGCCGGGCACCGGCCAAAACCACCACCAACACCTCATCCAACAGTACGTGACCGACTTACCCGGCCAGCATAATTTCCACGGCACCCTGCAGCTATCGCCCCAGCAGCCGGCTGTCGCCAAACACAAACCGGACCGAATAAAATTCACGCCTTATTGAAACCCCGTGTAGAGTCCCTATATAAGATATCCCCAAAGTATATCCGAAATCCGAAAGTAACCACCTACCTATACTCGAATGCGGTACGATCCGCTTGAAAAAAAAAAAAAAACGCCGGAAAGCACGGTTTTTACGTCAAAGTCGAAACTGAAACCCCCCGATGATGGTTTTTTATATAATATTTTAATGGGAAGTCGATTTCAAACGGTTCAATTTTCTGCCTGGTGATCCATAATTTAAAAATAAAGTATTAATTCATTAATGAGCGTTGGAGAGTGTTGTAAAGAAAGAAATTAATATAATATTTTGTTATTATATTTTTAATAATTTGATATTGTCGCGCCCGGGTCCAATATACCTAACCGTTTACCTATACATAGTTGGTTCTTTTATTTGCGTAACTAATATTATGTTATCGTCCCTATTGCACTGCGCAAACTCAATTTCTCGATACTCGACTATTGAGTTGAAACATACTTCTCTACTGGAAAATAGATCAATGAATACCAGAAAAATATTTTTAGCACTGAAATGTTAAAATTAAACGTCGCGTGTGAAATGTTTACCATTTTAACTGAAAACGTCAGTTGAACATACTATTGGTTCGATTTTGCGTTATAAATAAACTTTAAACAGTTTAACCTATCATTGGAAAAACGCTCAGTAACGTCCGTTTATCCAACAAGCATCTGAAAACTATAAAACAATTTGCGTCTTTTTACCAATAAATATTATAATGATTTTTGATACGTATTATACCTTTTGAGCATTTTAGTTACCATTGACAATCACGCAAAATTACATTAACTTAAACTTGGGATAAGATTAGATTTTAGACCAAACATAAAATACAGTTTTAATAGTTTTCCTTCTTATTGAGACACCCGAGATTAGATAAATATTATGCATTTTGCATAACACGTTTATAATATACAGTTTCAGAGTACAATTTTACACAAATTGAGTGAAAATATAGCGTAGAGTAAAAAAGTTATTGTTCGTTCATATTCTACGGCAACAATAAATTCTTATGTTATACTTTTGGAAGCTCCGTGTAATTTTTTTGTAACTCTGAAGGACCCTGGTCTTAAACGAATTTTGGTGGGTTAAGTATTTTCAAGTCACACCAATGTGTTCAATATGAATTTGCACCTACGCAAAACATTACGATTTGGTTATGACAAACTCTATGCACACAATAATAAATGAAATAAAAATACGAGTGCATGAACACACGTTCATGTGTTTTACTCTAATTTTAAATAATGCGGAAGGTTCATGCTCTCCCTGGCCCGTGTCACATGAACATTCTAACAATACGATATTGAAATGTAAATCATACAATACACTATATTATATAAATGAAACGAATCTATTGTAACGTTTACACTACAGCCATTTCTCGATTTAAGTTTAAGTCAAATAATATGAAAACTATTTTGTCTACACTTTGTTGATTGCTTTTTTCTTTTTATTAATTGAGTACTTGCCTGTTTAAAATTAAAATTATAAGTGCCTTAATGTTTTAATTATATTTTAAGAATCATATGTATTTAATATATGTACATAATTAACTACGAATATAATGTAAGACAATCATCAAGGACCAAAATTTAAAATTTATTGTTCAACTTGTATTTTTATAAAAATATTTATTTTGTATTAAATTTTGTATGTGTTCTTAAAAACTGCTCACTCCACTCAATAATTACTATGATACATGTGTATTTTTAAAATTTAAAAACTTTTGTTATTGTTACGTCGATTTCGTTGAACAAGTCGTGTACTTATAGTACGTATAGTTTAATACGTAGCATTTTAGAGAATAGTTAAATATGTTATTATGTTATACTATATTATTAAGTTTGTTAATATACCTTCAATAGAATTATAAGCCCAAGCATGTGTTTATAACTTTACTATTGTTCTATTTCTATATTGTTAATTACCACGGTTGCATTAACAAGTCATAAATTTAATCATGATTTTTGATGATTTCAATGAGTCGAAACAGCAATTCGGCGATTTCAATATAAACGTGATACAAAAACAAAATGTTTTCTATTTATTTATTTCGTTTAAATAACAAATATTAAAATAATATCAATAATTAACGTCGTATCGTTGCGTCACGGTTTTCAAAGTTCGGATGGTTGAAAGTTCGCTACGGCCACAAAACAAAAAAGTTTTTCCATCCCTGTTCAATCCATAATCCGCTCCTATCTGCATTCGAATAACACGTGTATGAAGTTTGCCACTTAGCCCATCGCATTTGAATCGATTGTGTTTGGCAGATGTTTATCCCTTTCCTATCAAAATCAAATTTCAGTTACATTTTAATTAAAAAAATGTCACACGCACACACACCCACACACAGTACACATAAAACGTGTTTATAGAATTTAAAAAATAAAATACAACTTTTATGATTCATTTTTAGAAAATGAAATTTCATTCGTTATAAATAGTATAACAACTATTGTTATAGCTGTTAAAAACTAATGCTATAGTACTATAACAAGTTATACGCGAGGATCTTATTTGATGACATCTATTTTTTTCTATCATAGATCGTCGCGTGCGTAAAACCAATAGCGATGCAACGGACGGGACGCGGAATACTGAAGAGAAATTATTAGATCTATTGATTATAGGCATTATACCTAGTAAAAATCAAATTAAATTTAATGGTGTAAACAAATGGAAAGTAACCGTGTTTTGAGTGATAATTTTTATTTATTTCACAATGTTACTTATACAAGAAATAAAATTGTATAAACTGTAAACTAACTTCAAAAAAAGAGTCAACATGTTTTTTCAAACGAACGCGACTGGTATTGATCACAATTTTAATCAGGAGCTGTTAAACCGTGCATGCTTCTCTAGTATCTGTAGGTATAAGATTGAAATTTTTAATACCTAATTTTTTAATGCACGTCGATTATTTTATGTGCATGGGAATATAAACTTTCCAAATTTTATGCATGTAACTTGTTTTGTGTAATTTTATACGTAATTCAAGGAATTCAGTTCTATATAATTATTTTACGTCACAGTTCTAAGGCCTAAAAGTGCATGTGCATCAAACTATCAATCATTGTGTGTGTTGTTTTGAGAAATTGCGCATTCGAACAGCTAAACGAAACGTTTATACCAAGGTCAGTAAATTAATCATTTTGCACTTATGTATTTACTAAAATGTGTTACATAAAATTTAAGTAGGTAGGTATATACGATGATAAAATATAATATTTGCCTCGCAATAGTCTATTTTTTATCGTCATACTAAGTTTGAATTTGTTTGTCTTCAGGATATCAATGGAGACCGCCGGATTGGCCTTGCCTGGCTATCACTATGTGTCACCCAATCATATCGTCAAATCACCAATTCATTAAATTTGCGTACCTACAAATGAGGTAAGGTTATAATAATTATTATTTTCATTACTTAAGCCTACGGTTGAATAAGAATCATTTTACTCGTTATGACGTGAATACTTGCACCAATCGTTTTCCTATTTTGAGCATATCAATATTATTTTCGTATTATTTGAGAACAAAAAAATTTAAAAAACTAGTTACTACCACGATGCAGAACTTCAGTTAAATTGTAATAAATTATAATAATCGGCCGTTTTGTCGCTGTTAAAACTTAAAAGAAATTGATTTAAAACTAAACAGTGTTTTTCAAAATCAACCAATGTTATGTCGCCAATTTTTCAAGACCTATTTTAGATTCTGAATTGAGCAAGGCATTCCGGATCGTATCTATTTGATTTTTATGATAAACTATAATATTATATAGTTATACCTACCTCACGTATCCTAAAAGTTATTTAGAATAAACTATATACCTACCCTGGTGTAGTATAATAATTGTATTATCGTTCATGAATAACTCTGAAAGGATTTTACATTTTTTTTTTTATTAAATAATACGTAAAAAAAAATGTATAGTATATCCAAGTGCCCCTCTAAATATGCTTGTGTAGTACGTCGGTAGGTACATAATAATATATACAATCATGAGTATAGCGTAAGAAAGTAATGTACGACGAGGACATTATTCACTGTTACAGATTTTAAGTCAAACATTGTGAAGTAAGGAAAATAGTGGACTTTTGATTTATTTTTAAGTTATTACCTACATGCGTTTGCCTTGTTCTGGAAAAATAACTTCACCCTACGGACGCCAATGCATATTGCACACCGTATCTACTTTCAATGTGACAGTCTATCTACCAGCTAATAATACCAGGAAAATAACGATTCTATAAAGTCCAGTTTTAGTTTATCATACCTACCCACTTGGAACGACTTTACTTTTTATTTTTTTAAGTTTAAAATCAGTTTTAAAATGTTCAACAAAAAATATTGTGATTTTCAATCCTGAAAACATCAACGAGAAAACGAAAAATTATGGAAATCATTTGTGAAAAGACTTCATGATGAAAACACTTTAACGATTTTGAGCCACGAGCTCAATGAACTATTACATACTCAACAAGTTGTGCGAATTTTGAAGTTCTATACCTACTTAGCAAAAAAAGATGAAATTTTTGAAATTTTTTACCACGTATGTACTTACAATGATGTATATAGTGGCTATATATATTATAGCCCTTATTTGAATAATGTGTATGAATTTAAATCAATGTAAATATAGTTTTAGAAGAGTAATAAAAAAAAAAGGGAGTGATTCGGAGTCAGGTAGGAACGAAATTTACAATTTTGAGCGATCTCAGTAAGTAAAATAATCAAAGGTTACAAATGTTTTTTAAGCTTTTACAACGATTAAAATTTATTCATTCCAATAATCATATGAGAACATTTGAGGAGATGGACGATCTTCATGTTATAGTTTAAAAATGTATCTACTCGTGATATTTTTGTTTCAGATTTATTTGTATACAACTTGGGCTTTGAAAAAGATTACATAAAACGTCACGAATAAAATATTACCGGAAAACGATAATTATAACAATTATTCGTTATAATAATCCAATTTCAATTGGTTAACAAATTTTTTATTGCTATTATTTAACTAAAGAAATTTATTTTTGTTTTTGTATTATGTTTTTTTTTTTTTTTTTGTTTAACACGTTCTTATTTATTTATTAGCGTTAACATTTTTAGTGTTAATTTATTATAATATTGATAATTACTGTGAACGACAAATTGACGTCAACAGTGTTCATATTTTTAAATTGTTTTATTTATTTGTTCAGTTTTCTACCGGTAAATTTTTAAGATGAACATACTTTTTTTTAAATTCTGTTGTTTTGTTTATTGTTGAGAATGTTCATAAAGCGTGGAAAAACTATTTTACAAAATCATGGATTAGCAAGTATACAGAACGTAATACCTATACTTACACATTTATAGATTTGTTTAATTTTTACGTTCCAAATAGAATCAACCATTTTTTTTATTTTAAACATTTCCCTTTTAACTTTAACCGCGATGATAAAAGCAATACTGTCATAAGTTTTAGTATTTAGTTGATGTAAATATAAAAATTCTATATAATACTATAGGTACGACTTGTAAACAGGGTGCGTTGGACATACCTAATATAGTTAAGATTATCTATCAAAGAAACATGGATTTTAAGGCCAGAAAGGCAGCATGCTTTGCACGAACTAAATAACCATAGGTTGCTTTTTTGGTAAAAACCACCCTAGCTCCTTGAAATAGACCATCGATCCCGACTTGAAGGACGACAAAACCCACCCCATTCAAAGGAATCATACGGGTAATTTGTTAATTTTTGATTCTATTCACAATTTCGAATAAAAAAGAAGAAAAAACTGTATATGTCAACTATTAATTGGATATCAATGGTAATCATACATCACTTACCACACTGTACACTTGACCATCTCACCCTGTATAATTACGTTTACTATGCATGATTATTTTGTACATTCTATATAGTCTTTAGTATTAGACGTTAGGTATATTATGCCTTACTGCATTATTAATGGTTTTCTATATTATACGTATTATTATAGTTAGTAACAGTTATAGTTGCTAACTAGATTAGTACAGATGAACGTGACCCAAAGTAATGGTTAATAATCAAAAATTGGTCATAGCTATACATGTCTATAGAATAGGAAGACAAAACTTTTGTTTTTGTTCGAACTCGATTGATTAGTATTAATTTTGCGTCCTTAGCTTGCCTAGATTTTAGACGTTAAAACGTTTGAAAAGGTCCATTAAAACATACTAAAAAAAAAAAAAAAAATTACAATCGATGGTTGATTGTAAAAATAATAAATACGTGAACATATGTGCCAAATTTAAAAACTAAATGTAGATATAATGTATTACTAAAGGAATAGTAATTGTTAAAGCGTAAGTAGCAATAAAAGTTATATTGTATAAGAACTTAAAAAAAAAAATTGTTAATGGCAAATACCTCTTATCCAACACGTGTTGGTGTTTGTAACAATAATTATTTTAATTTTCTAGTAGAAAAATCGACCATATTGTTCGGAAACTAAACCTATAGTTATGCGTTCTTTAAATGCATTAATCATTAGCATATTTACATTTAAAATAGTTTAGATATGTTTTATTCGATATACATAATACTATATTACTATAATATATTAATATTATAAAAAAGAAAACAAGTTTCGACACCAAAGTCAATAATGAATCGAAGGTGAATATAAAAACGCTGTGTTGAAGGTGAAAGGGTATGCCACAGATGGCAAATAAAAAAGGTTAGTGATTTTAAAAATAAAACTACAATAAACAAACGTATCGTCAACAAATTTTTCTTGACGTGCACAAACATTTTTTTTTCGTATTATTCAAACGTAACTTCTAAGAATATTTTTTTAACGTATTCTTATATACAGTTTGAAATTGGATTTCGGTTTTTATTTTCCATAAATGTAAATTTTAAAAAATAGAATAAAGTTTGTGATACCGCAATTATATTATAGTCAGGGACGCATACAAATTATGAATTTTTGCAGGTATCAAATCTAATATAACACGTAATTCGGTAGGTAATCGAAAAATAAAAATACATAATAGTATATGATACTATTGTATATTTTAATAATGTGGATATAAAAATAATAGAGGATAGAAGTAAAATTGAAACACAATTAATTATAATAATGAAATTATGAAAAAAAAAAAAAAAAAAAAAGGTAGTATTTTAATAAAAATTTTGACACTATCGTATATTCTATTATATTAGAGACAATCAATGGATTTTTATTTTAGATATTGTATTGAGGTAAATAATTTTTAAAGCCACTTATAGGAGGTTAGAATTTTGAGAAAAGTGTTTTGTTCATTGATTTATATTTATTATAACGCCGATATTTCCCGGTGATGTATACTGCAGGTGTACTGAAATGCATGTTTTTTTTTTTTTTTAATTTTACTATAATATATGTTTATATAATATTACAATATTTTTGTTTTGTTCTCGTTTGAAATGATTTTGTTAACGTACAATATATATATATATATATATACTTTAAGCGTTTTATACTTATTAAAATTTTACATTTATGTAGCCAATTAAAGTTAAATTAAATGCGGTACTAAGAAAAAATTTCATAACTCACAATAATTTTTGTTGTTGAACATACAAAAAGGGTAAAACATTTTTTATACACATATATATTATATTTATACATTATGGACCTATGTGAATAGACATAATACTATTTATTTTGTTTGATCTCATTAATTTAATTATTACAAAACCTGCAAAAATGGATATTGAAAAAAAAAAAAATCAATAATAATCACGTAATAGTTATGTTATATTTTGTTCATTTTGGCTAAAAAAAATATACATATATAAATCTATAGAACTCAAGAATTCAACATATCCCAATCACAACCTTATATCAACAATATCATATCGCGCATGTATTATACCTAAACCGACATATTATTATATCCCTAAATTGGATCATTTAAATATTGTAAATACCACCCGCACACGACCATATCACGTTGTATGAATCAATCACGTATTATTAGGTAGACGAAGATAAAATTTCTTTATGTAATTTGTTTGATTATTGTTTTCGAATGATCCTATTGTATTATCAGTATTGCCAGGGAGTTTGGAAACAGAAAGTACCAATCAATATGGAAAACCACAGATCGCTCTCTAATTATTCGACGATAGGGTGGATCCTACCCGCGGTCGAAAACTCGATTACCTATAGTATGATTGTCACCAAAACATTAATTTTATTATTATTGTATAATTATATTATCGTTTTTCTAACCACAGCAGCTATTGAATATTAATTATTGTATTTGTCGTACCTAGTTGTTTTAGATTATTATCAGGCACTTCGGTATCAATCATTGTCACTTGTACCTATAAAATCCTATAAAATTATTATTGTTGTTTCCAATATATACACACAAACATTCTATGGCCCACTTAGCCACACACACACACACATCGGAATTATACACGGTGGTTGGTCATCCAAAAAGAGAGGGACGCATTTCTAAACAAGCATAATATACGACAGTTAAGAAAAAAATTGTTTTATTGTGTAGGTAGGTACTTACCTACCTACCTATATTATTTGGATACCGAAAAATTAATTCTGCGAGGAGTATTCGATCACTCCCCGTTACACCCCTGACGAAGTCTTATCTATACCCACTACCAGGCCCGTCGAGTAAGAAGGGATTTTCATGGGGGGCCCAATTTTTGAACCATAAAACAGGGGGTTTTATGAAATTATGAGCATTGCATATTATTATTTGGATTTTTGAACGAAATACGCGGTCTGTTTTCTTGCGTCGCGTACATCGAAGTGTCATCCCAGGTGTTTCGAATAATATCATAAAGTATAGCATAGGAAGAATGTATAGTGCATTACGCGCAACAGTCTCCGCATAGTCCGTTTGTGTATTTCAAAAACTATTTTTTGAAATTCAAAAGGGCCCGAGCTCTTGGGCTTCGCGTTTTTCTCTCCACTCCCTCCTTTTTCTCACATGTCACACATACTCACACACATAATACTCAATCTATATTTCTTTCTATACATTGTTATTGTACCTTGAAACTAATTTACACGATTGTACACGTCTTGCATAAAGTAATAATAATAATTATCGTTATGTTATTGTGAATTATTTTCAATATATATTGTCACTATTGTATTACTTACCTAGTATTATTATTATTATTATATAGTATTTAGAAGGTAGTTAGCCAAATTTACTATTTTAATCCGTAGTATTTTGTCTGCAAAGTTAAAAAACTGTTATATTTTAACTTTGTATGTTCGATATTGTGTATCGCAGGGTTTAAAACATTTATTATATTATGCTTACACAGTTGTATTTGAAAATACATAATACTAAATATTATACATTCACGGTTGCGTTTTAGTCATTTTTATTCACTTTGATCTTTAATGTTGTTTTGCCGTATTTTGCCTACCTACTCTCCTATTAAAATATTAAACCATTGTCTTGGATAATAGAGAATTTCTGTATTATCTACGACCTTTATATTCATAAGGTTAAAGTCAAGGTGTAACGAGTGATTACTCGTTCTGAAGGAAGATTATTGCAATCAAATCAGAGATTGCTTGAAATAATTTCATCAAATTGAGGTTGTTTAATGAAGGCCAGATTTTTTCGAAAACCCCGAATGTGATTGCACCTGAATTTTGCTATAGTAAAAGGTATGTACGAACTTACATGTCTAGATTATGAAATAAAAACGACTCGTATAATTAGTATTAAATTATTATTTATCAAAATGCACGAAACAATTTACAAAATAACATAATATGAACTGTATACAAAACGCAATAATACAATGAAAAAAGAAAAGAAAGAAAAGTAGTAAATTCTAAGTTGGGTGAGAAATTGGTTGGATCAACATCATTGCTTCGGAGTTGGTCACTGGTTTGAAAGTTGAGGTTTAAACCTATTACACAATAACTGAAAGCAATGATAAATCATTGTCCTCAAAATAACAATTCTAAGCGAGCTTGGTAATTTCTTTGTTTTTAGCAACAACTAATAGCTCATTTATCAGTGTTATTAAGATTTCAACACAAATTAAGAACACCTAAATTATACTTGAACGTATTGAGTTATCGAACGATTGGGGTTTACAATTTTGACCATAACATTTGCAACATCTTGAACATTTGCTATTTTTTGTGTGTTTTAATTCACAAATACGTGGTAATTTCAAACACTATAAACTTGAAATTAAACCAAGTCCTATAGATATTATTAGTGTTGATATTTTTTGGTAAATATTTTTTTCTTAGAACTATTAGATCACCAAGCTTGTTCTGAATCGTTTTTTTTTTTTTAAGGAAGTAATTTAACCTTGCCTTCAGTAATTATATACCCTTAATACAATTAAACTAAAACCATCGAACCATAGATACCCACCCAAAGAAGTGACCTAGGTACTCCTAAGTGTAGAAGCTACACCAACCAACTTCTTACTCAACCTAGATTTTACTCCCCTTTCTTTCTTATGTATCTTTAAATTAACTGCCTTTCTCTGTGATCCTATTTTTAGAAAATTGATATAAGCTGATATGCTTCTTGAAATCAAAATCCATTGTACTTAAAACATTCTAGGTTACTAAAATTTTTTTGAAATGTAAACGTTTCTTTTTTAAAAAAAAAAACAACTAATATTACATTATAACAAAACTATACATAATACTAACTAAAATAAAAAATAAAAAACTATGCTAAACAGAACATTCGCAAATTTCTGGCATTTGGTACTCTGTAGATTTTTAAATATCATTATTTATGTTGACAGTACTATAAGAACCTATTTATTTACTTAGCCCAATTAATGAATAGTAGTTGTGACACAGATTTAGTACACGGCTAGAAGTTAAAATGCCTACAAAATATAAATAACACTGTCATTATTTAATAATTATAATGAAATTATAATAAATAATAAGAATACAATATAAACAATGACAAATTTATCTAACCAATAGTTTAAATAAAAAAAATATACATTTCATATAAATTCATTAATAGTTTATGAATAAATATTAAAAAAAATTATAAGATATTCCATAGGATAGCTCATCAACTAGTATTTAAACCAGAAAATTTGTGAATATCATTAAATGCTAAGCGTCTTTGTTTACATTCATCTTCAAAATCTTTCAGTGCTATTTGAATTTCATTTTCTCTGTCGGTCAACAGCTGATCAGTTTTAGTTTTGAGTTCATCCAAAAATTGAACACAATTAGCTAATAATTCATTATAAACAACTTGTTGTTTCTTATTAGAATGTTTGTAACCTAATGCTGCATGTTTAACTTTTTGATATTTTAATTGTAACTTTTCTTTTTCATCTACGGTTGTTGATAGTTTATCTTTCATTTGTCGCATCTAGTTTAAACAATGATTTTTATTTATTACAAAAATTAAAATAAATAGTAAAAGTTTATAAAATGTATTCAAAAATTAAAAATTTACTAGTCAATAGGCAGAAAATATTATAGAACTTCATATCTATTATGTATGCTAATTTTTAACTTACCTCTTGAGCCCAATTGGTCATTATTTGAGCAAATTTAGTTCTTTCTTCTTCAATCTGTTCTTTAAGATTTTCTACTTCTGGTGAAAATGTTTTAAGTTGTTGAAGCTGATTATTTTTTATGGAAATGTCCATTTTAGCATTTTCTAATGCAGTTTGAAGCTCTTTGATCTGATTAACAGCACAAAAGTTATGGTAAGGAAAAGTTCAAGTTAACAAATTCTTCAATTTACTCTTACAGTGTCATTTTTTAGAGTTAGGACTTCTTTTGTTTTCTCAAACTGTAGTTTTTGTTCAGAAACTATTTGTATCAACTCGTGATTTGCATACTCATTAGCATTCTGCTTTGCTACAGTGTTCAATGTATCTATTTCCGTTTTATGTTTAGTCTTCAGTTCTTCAATTATTTTGGCACATAAGAATTTCTCTTCATCTAAAACAAAATATACAAGAGCATTTCACTTGGTTAAAAACAATTTTACTTTTTAAAAATTTTGTGCATACTCAATTTTTTATTGTAAAGCATCTCCAACTCGTACAATTCATTTTTATACTTAAATGTTAAATCATTAATTGCAAGTTTATGTTTTCTTTCTAATGTAGCTAATGAATTATCATAATCATATAATTTTGACTTCAGTGTTTTTTCTTCATTGTTTACTCTTTCAGATGTTTGTACATCTAAACTTTTCAACTTCAAAATTGTGTCATTTGCTTGTTTTAATTCAGAAACCTATAGGTTTTATTGCATTGTATTACAAAATTAATTTAAATAATATTATACAATCTAAGTGTAAGTGTAGTTTACAATAACAAATACTTTTTCATTACCTTTTCATCGTACTGTTTTTTTACATTTTCTAACTGATTCACATAATTAGCTATCTTAGAATCACATTCTGACTGTAATCGCTGTTCTAAAGTTAATGTTCTTTCTTTAGATTGGGCCAAATCAATCTTTAGCTGAGCAATCATCTCTTTTTGGCGTTTATACATCATCAACTCCTTGTTTAGTTTCTCAATTTCTTTTTCCATCTAAAAAAAAAAATAGAACATAAAATGTTGAAATAAAATAAAATTTTAAAAATATCCTTATATTTTAACAACAGATTACAATTTATATTTTACTTAAAAGTTTCTGTAATGCTATTGATAATAAAAACAAAGTGTTATGTAGGCGTGAAAAACTATTAAAATGTTTCTTATTCTAACATATTTCAAAGAACTTGAAATAAAACTAAAATATTGTTTCTTTTAAAAAGAAAAGACTAAATGAAAACATTTTATATTGTAATGATCATAATGGTGATATGGAGATTCAAGAAAATATTCTTTTTGAGTAAAATGTCAGTGTGGGGTAGTTTATAAGTGTGGGATTCAATTGGGGATAATAGAACTCATTAAGGCCTATTTAATATTGTGAGAACAACCACTCTACAAGATATATATATATACCTTTTAGATATCTTAAAAAAAAATTTAAAATTTTAACACAAATAACATAAAAACTAATGTGCATGATAAAATATATAATGCGAAATAAAATATAATAAAATATAATCAGCGAGTCAAAGTGAAATTATTGACATGTTAGTAGGGTCCCTTAAAATAATGATTTAATATTTCCCATACAGATGTATGATGAAAAAGTGTAAAGGAGTGGGTATAGAGGGTGGTTTAGAGTGCTACAACACTTTTCTTGAATCTTGTTAACTTACAAAATTACAATAAAAAAAAAATTTGTATTGTCAGAATGGTTAAGCTGCTTTTAGCAGGTTTTATGAGGGCAAAAGTTGCCAGTTTCAGGTTTACTACTCAAACACACTATTTGTATTTGTGTTATCTGTGATTTTAAATGATTATTTTCAAATTTTAAAAGCTTACCAACTGTTTTTGTAAAGGATTTTGATTAGTAATCTTCTCTTTTTGTATACCAACCAATGTTATAGCCAATTCTTCTTTTTCTATACAATACATTTTTTTTAGATGATTATCATACTATTGATTTGGTATTATTACATGTATAACTTAAGTACCTTTAACTACACTGGCATATTGTTTGTCCAGAGTTTCAAACTGAGATGAAACCTCAGACAAATGTTTTTCTAATTTTTCTTTTTCTTTTAAACTATGCTCTTTTTCTGAACACACTTTAATGTAGAGCTGTTTGAGTTCGTCAATTTCTTTAACAAATTCTTCCATTCGGTTTCTAATAAATTAAAGTACTTATTAGTTATTAGTTATTATCAAGTCAATGTTTTATTACTAAGAACTGGAATATTCTGAGTTAACCTACTAAGTATAATAATCAATAATAATAGTATAATTGTATAATAAGAAATGTTAGGCCATTTTACAGATAATTTTTCAAGAATTTAATAACAATGACAACAACTGTTTTTATCTGTGTTTACAATGATAAAACAATTTACTAAAAGTGCTAATTTTGGTATACTTAAGAATAATACAAAGCATATAAAATATTGAAATTATGTGTTTTGTGTACAAATAATTTTTTACTGAGTATTAGTAAACAAAAACTTATTATTTTTTTTGTCATTTATATAAAAATTCATATTGTATTCAAGAGGGTTAGAGGCAATGCAAATAACTATTTTTGTTTTAAATTTTGATTATAATTCCAAATAATGTCGAAAAAAAAGTTAAAATTATGTACACAAAAATATATTTCTAATTAAATGATTGATTTCATTTTTTGTCTATAAATAGAATACAGTTAATTGTAAAAATATTAAAGAAAACCTTATAATTTCTAACAACAATATGAAATTAAGTCATAAATAAATTAGTAAAATCTTTTTGATAAGATAAAAAACCAAATTCAAAGCGACATTTTCTCATAAACTAAAGATCCAAACATACTTAAGCCTTATGATTTCTTCGTCTTTTTGTTTTGCTGCATATTCCAATGATGACTGATGATAACGTATATATTCTTCTATGGACCTATTGTATAATTGCGTGTTTTTTTCAACATCATTTTTTGAAATAGTAGACATGTCTTCTTCAGTTCGAATAAGTTTACACATAGTATCCTCTAACTGCATTTCTAAAGCATTACAGAGTTTTTCACAGTCATGATTGGAATTTTCTGTGATTTTAGTTTTGTCCCGAGGATACTTTTCTAATTCTTCCTTACATAATAAATTGAACTTTAAACAAAGTAATTATTTTGGAAAACTATAATTATAGACTTACCTGTATTTTACGCATACAATGTTGGTATGCTATTTCTTTTTTTTCCAATTCAGCAATACTTCTATCTTTAGCACTTAGAATTTCTGTCAATGTTTTTACATCATCTCTTTGTTTTTGTAGTAAATCTAAATTCTTCTGATAATCCAATTCTAGTTCATTGACATCAGTGGTTGCCCCATGTTTGTCAATATTATCATGAGAAGCACTTAGATCAGAACGTAGTTTCACATTTTCAGCCTGAAAACGTAAGGAACATAATAACAATTAAGCTATAGTTAATTCAAAATTTATTTTAATATTACTGTAAGCTTTTGCAATGTTTGATTAAGTTGTTCATTTTGTTTAGAACATTTGATAAGTTGAGTGTTTAACATAGCAATGTCATCATTATCGTTTAAATTAGATAGTTTTTTTTTTTGTAAAGCATTTAATTCTTTTGTTAAGTTAGCAATCAAATTATTATTTTCCTTTATTATGTTATGATGTTCTTGTTGCAATTTTTTTAGTTCATTTCTTAACAAAGTACAATGCTCATCCTGTAAAATAAAAGAAACTAAGCAAAACAAAACTTTTTAATTTAGTAACAAGTACCATACTTTAGACTTTAATTGTCCAACTACAGTTTTATATTGATCCTGCAAGTTGGATACTTCTTGATTATGTTTTTTTTTCAAATCATTTATTATGAAGTCCACATTTGTATCATATTGCTTAGAACCATTGTTACGCGAGAGGTTAGTAAGCTGTTCTTCAAGATTTATCATATTGATACGAATTTTTTCTAGTTCTTTGGTTAACTACAATCAAAACTGAATTATAAACGGAAAAAACAAAATGATTTTAAATTTTAACTAACCTTGGAATTTGATTTTTCTGTTGATTCTGTTTTCTGTTTCCAAAATAAATTTTGTTCTTCTAAATATTCATTATTTTTTTTTAAATTCTCTGAAATAAAATAAAACTTATACTTGTATGTGAATAAACTATATAGTTACAGTTATCATGAAATAAAAACAACATTTCTAGGTTTTACCAAACGCCAACAGCCAAAAAACAAAAAAATATCAAAATTTGGCATTTTATCATATTCATACTGACAACAATAAGCATTCGGTGGATTTTTTCATTCATTGGCATACTTGGTGTTGGGGTCTAACATTTGTATTAAATCTACAAGCAATGGATTGTTTACAAAAATTAAAATTCTGAACCAGAACTTTTATTTACTGTTGAAATTTATTATGTATTTACATAAACTGGCTCAATTTGTTTTGAATCTGATTCTGAGCAAGCTCGGAGAGTAAAACACTTTTATTTACTGTTGTAAATTATGAAGTATTTACATTAATTGGCACAATTTGTTTTGAATCTTTAATGACATATTAACATGATACATCCAATAATGGGTGAAAATATCATTTAGTTTAAATAATATTTAGTTTAGTTATTCCCGAGTGAATGTCAACAAACCTGATGAGAAATAAATTGAAGAATGTTCTATTTTTAAAACTTAACTAAAAATGATCAAAAATTCCAAAATTTGTTATATACATACTTAAAGAACATTAATTTAAACAACACGTTCAAATTTTAAATAATTTAGACACTTATTTAAAGAGTTATTAAGATTAAAGTATCAATCATTCCATAGTTCATAATTTGATTATTATAATATTCATTTATACCAAAATAACACTGTTTTTTTGATACTTTTTTTTTATACACTTTTGGCAACCAGTAGGTTGGATATTTTATAAATATTTGGCTGCATATAGAAAATTTTGATTTTCATAACATATCAAAATTTAAAATCTTTTCAAAATGTTAAATAAAGTAATCCAGAAAATAAATAATAAATTAAAAATATTTACCACACTGGTGCTGATACTCAGCAATTGTTCTTTGATATTCAGAATCATTAACTAACAACTTTTCTTGAAGCTTTTGAATTTTTGTTTCTCCTTGCATCTTGTAATCAGTAAGTTCTCTTTCTAAACGTTTTATTTCATTTCGTCTCATTTCATTGAGAGCTTGCAAAGTTTCATAATTAGCTTCATTTGAAATTCCTGCAATAGAATATTAATTATATTACACTAAAATGTATGGAAATCAAAAAAAAAAAAAAAAAAAAGTGTGTTCTATAGTAAATGTTAAATAACAATACAGCAAAAATACTATTTTTATTTATAATGCCATTTTAAGTAATTTATTAATGCGTATTCATTCAATTGATTGAGAAATGAGCATTTTTAACATGACTTAAAAATATAAGTTTCAAGACAGGTAAAAAACTTATTTTTAATATTGAAACTAGCCATAATCTTAAAATTTAAATTTTAAACATTTTCCACCATTTTCCTGTAGAAGTTTATGAAACACTATTAATTTAAAAAAAAAAAATGAAATTAATCTACATTTATTGTACAATACTAATACTACGTCAGTTATTACTAATGTAAACAGTGATATTCTCTGATGTATGTATAGTTGGTTACTGTTATGGACTTACATATAATAGTTTTTTACAATTATCTAAAAATTTAATTTAATTTTGAAATAAAACCAGTAACCTCCTAAACCTTTATCTATACCTTCATAAACATACTGTCTGCTAACATTCTGAGCGGCATCGTTAGAATTTATGTGTGTATCACTTTTAAGTTGTGCAGTATATTGTGGTATTGGAGATGGATATGAGCCTGAAACGATAATTTTTTTTTAATTAATACAAAAATAAAATTTTTTATTATTGAGTGCATAGTAGTAATACTTATATAGGTAAATACTTATTTAAATTTTTACCATCTTTATGAAAATCGGGTTGAAAATTTTTATTTACAAAATGTAAATTATCGTAGACTGGGTTCGAATGTATTGGTGCTTTTTTTCTTTTTGTTTTATGAGATGGTGGTGTGTGACTTTCAAGTTCTGAAAAAATAGTGATATGACATAAATGTACACCAACATTACTTATATGAAAGGGTAAAACTATTTGTTTACTGACATGGTTGCCAAGTTACAATGTGTCTATCAATTATTATGCAAAATCTATTTTTGAAGTAAAATACTAAAATGATTACAAAAATTAAAGCTAAGAAGTTTTACTGTACACTTCTTTATTAAAAAAAAATAACAACACAAAAAAATACAATTCTAACACAAGACAATTTAACAAAGTACCATATAAACTAGAAATAAAAATATTATATTGTAATAAGAAATAATCTTTTTACGTTAATCAACTATGAAATTAGTTTAATAAAATCATAAGAAACCTTGAAGGAAATGGTAATGTAAGTATTTTCTTATCAATAACTCTGACCAATAAAATCTGTCAAAAAGATTCAAAGCGTCAATTACCTTTCTCTATTAGTTGCACGTAAATCATAAGAATTTAGGTACTTTTTAATTCCAACAAAACAATTGATCTATTCATCTGTTAATGATTCTGTAAACTAATTTAAATTATTCAAAGCATCTACTTTTGATCCTACAAGCCATAATTTTCGTCATACTTTTTAAAAGAAGAAAAACAAAAAACATTCAAATTTTTTTAAAAATTGTAATTGAAAATAAGTAGAAAAATAAATTGAAAATGTGGCTCGGAAGATCAATTGTAGATGTTTTAAAAAATCCAAATGAGTTTACAGAATCTTTATCACATAAACAGATTGATTGGTAGGCTAAAAATGAAAACTGTCTTATGATTTACGTGTAACAGACAGAGAAAGACGATGAAAGCTTTGAATCCCAGTAATTGTATACTTGTATTCTGTCCAGTGAGAGAATGTGCCAATTTTAGGCATACAGCCTGACAGCCAAATCTCCAATTTCCTCTCAAAGAATCTTAAATATTTTTCAGTTTGGCAATTTATACCTAATTACTATTTGAGAAAATAGGGAATCAAAATCTGGGCTTTAGATATTACTTGGCCTTTAATACAAAATTGACATCTTTTCTCACTACTCAGAGTATAATAAGGTAATAAGTAATCACAAAATATATTAAATAATTATTAAAATGTGTAACAAATATTTAATTACCATCCTCAGAAGTATCACTACAATGACTTGAACTGATAACACTCATATTAGCTCCACTTTCATTAAATACTTCATCTAATTGAATTTTGAGCTGAAACATCATACGTTATCATAATAAGTAGATAGTCTAGGTGACTATAATATAATATGTAAAAATATTAACTATAAAAGATGAAGTCTAACAATGTCATGTATTAAAGATCATTGATCATCATTAGTTATAAGTTGTTTACTACAGTCAATGTACAGTCATGTACGGCAATTTATATAGTTTTTAAAACATTTACAAAAACACATGTTATATTAAAAATTAATTTTCATATTTTTTGACTTCAAACAAACACTGTTACTTTAATACAATTACAATACAAATATTACAATTGAAATTATTAGATGGGTAAGAATTAAATGTAGGTATTTTAAAAGTTTTCAATTTATTCTTTTTTTTTTTAATAAACAGTGATTGGTGCAAAGTTTTATGTGATGTTGTGTTACTTCACGCCACTGACGAAAATCCATTAGAATAACATGGATGATTATTGATCTAGTTGCAAAGTATACTACTATCAGTGTCATCTTAAGGCCTTCTCATGCAAATTTTGTGTTTGAAAAAAAAAGAAGTAAAACTAAGACAATTAATGTGTATGTAAAAATATGTATAAATTTTACCAATTTTCATACTACTTATCAATATGACAAAAGTGTTTAGGTATTTTATTTTTATCATTAATAAGGTAGACAGTTCTCCAATTCAAAAAATTCCAACAAAAACATCACACGTACACAATAACGATTGTTGGGCTTGAACTACAATTATTGTTATGGGAAAGACTACAATACTTATGTACCTCTTGGTCGAGTCTTTGTTTGTCCAGATGATCGTCGTTCTCGTCATCAGAGTCATTATTCACCTGGATGGTGGCCAGATCAGAGCCTTGAAAGATGCTCTGACCTGGGTTTTCGTGTCCAAAATTGTTCATTTTGTTCGAAGCATGCACGCCGCGCTAATTCAAACGACGTCAATCGATTGTGGCACCAACAACAATAGTTATCAGCCGTTAAAATGTGTAATCGCCAAACCGTCTTTACTTCCACAAAGAGCACAACATACTGGGCATATCCGCGTATCGTAGTTCTATAGTGTGGAAAAATCACGAGTTGGCAAGTGTGAAAACTGAAAAACATTAAAATGTAAAAACAAATAATTTTCAAAAAAAATTTTGAAAGTCAAGCCGTTAACGACATAGACACAAAAACGTTGCGGAATGTGGAGCCGGACGTCGTACACCAACGACAAATGTTATCACTTATCACCCGTGCGGACGTCTTGTAGTCCGCGCTTATCACCATCAGCGTTATCGAGCGGCGAAAAAGGCGGGAAAACGACCCACAGATATAGAAAATAAATAATAATGTCACGGCTATAGCTACTATCTATGGCCGTCGTCTATGGTATATCTGGGTCTATGATGGAAACGCTCAAGGTTCATAGATAACACCTGTCTATAAATTTTTATTATCTATAAACCTTGGGAAACGCTCTCTGATCTCCTCTAAAAAACCGTGAATAATATACACAAGCAGTTATGTAGTTTATTTTGTTGATTCGCTCTAAAAACCACAAGCATAACCATGCTGAAAACTGATCGTCCGGACTGAGGGCGGTCCATACTCCATAGAGTAATTACATTGATTAAGTATACTTAATCAATGTTAATTACTCTTTGGGGCGGTCGCGCTCGGGTTAGGTCGTTTCGGTGTTTTATCACAAAAGGGTTGAACTTTCGGTTGTCCGATGTGTACAATCTGTCCGCGTCAATGAATTGGCCAGTGATAAAAGTTTACGCGCACATGCGCGCGCGGTACCGTCACGCTCGTCACGAACACACACGCGCCAACAAGCGCTCGCGCGGGCGCCCGTCAGGTTCACCTACGGCTCCCCGTGTGCTTATACATATTTATCATTATGTATATTAAACTGCTACGCTCATACCGTGTAATTTTTTCCCATTTCATTTCGAGTCGGTGTGCGCGTTTCGTCGGAGCGCTTCAGTCGTGACGTGCCGTGCCGTGCGTACCGTCCGCCGTCGCGTCGGATTGCTTGTTAGTTTCTTTTTTTTTTTTATTTATTTTTGTTTGTTCGATATACTTGTAAACCGAATTAGCCACATATCCATCGTTATTTTTGTCAATCCCGCGTACATCCAGCGGTCTCGGCGCATCCGGTTTTATAGGCGCCGGGTGCACTCTTCTCGCGGACGATATTATGCCCGATACATCCAGCGTACGTGGTCGTCGGAGTGCCGGACCGAAATCGCGTGCACACGTCGCAGTTCGTTTTACACGTTAACGTCGCTTCGTTAGAAAGTACCCGATCACGATAGTATTATGTTACGTGTGAACTGGTCGTTCGAATTGAACACGTTCGTTTTTCATTATATTTTCATCAATTTATTCGTGGTGACGTGATACAACGTAGAATACCGACGTATATTACTCGGAGTATTTCGTTATTCAACAGCAAACACCGCTACTACGGTAAGTCACCGGTTGAGTCGCTTACCCGTTGGAACAATTTAGTTTAGAGGTATTGTACGCGAACTTAACTTTCCAAAAGTAAGCGATGACGTAGGTACCTACCGTTAAATCTGTATTACAATCACTACAGTAGGAACGTACGTACTTGGTCTATTCATATCGCCGTGGAAAACCGTAGATTCAGTTGTATGACTAACGCATTGCCTATAACAATTACATTTTACTACTTACCTCATTGAAAGAACGTGAAGTGGTTGGTAATCGATGTACATGATCGTTTCCAATAATCTAAATTCTTTACTGGCCCCCATACGTATAGCGTGGCAAGGGCAACGATATGTTCCTCTCTACGTTTTGAAAATCCATTTAAAATAGTAGCTGATATAATCCCTCCCTAGATCTCTTTGCTGTCTGAATTAATTTTAATAAATGTTAAATAAATGTCTCTCATCCCCGACAATTGCTTTATATAGGTGCCCGTGTGTTGCCAGAGAGAGAAACTAATTGTATTCAATTATAAAGCAAGACGCCCATTTGGGTGGCAAAATTACACATCATACAATTCAATACTCGATTCAATAAATACAAATAGGTACATTCTATTAAATTACAATAAATTTTAAATTTACAGTACAGATAAACATAATTATAATAATTAATGTAAATACGGGCACTTTATGTGTCCCCACACGGACTAGTTCAGTGCAACTAAAACTATAATACAAAAATTAAAAATTAAATTTGCAAATTGATGTAGACGTACGTGTTTTACTTATCAGGCATCTTTTACTTATTAGCTTTTATTGAGGTTTTTTAATTGTTTGAATTTAAAATCTTCTGGTAAAGAAATAAATCATTTGTATCAATGATAATAGATAACTTTATAAAGATGTTGATATAGATGATACACATATTCATATTTTTAATTACAAACCTTTTAAAATAGATGTTTTGCTTATTCAATAACTCGTGTAACAAGATGCAGGCCTTATGTGTTATGTAGACCGAAATATAGACCTTATGTGTAATTTGTCAATTCATTGTAATTACTACTCGAATACTTGAATTAGTATTTCTTAAGGAACTTAAAATTGTGTAAAAACTGAAATTATGCACCCCCACACAAACTATTTCAGTGAAACTCTTATCTTTTATGCAGGATCAAATCTGAAATTCAACTAATTATAATGATGAATTTGTTTTTGGCTAAATCTCGGGCAAATTGTTATATCTACTATTTTTCGATACTTGTTTGATAGGTTCTTGGTGGGTTACTTGGCCCACTTTAATGCATGACTAAGCCGTTGGCGATAGAAACTGAAGAATTAAACTATAATGAGGCTGGTCAAGACTTCTTTTAACATTATTTTATTCTTGTGCACATAGTAACCTAGGAAACAAGTAATCTATCTTCTCCCAGCATTATTTCTATAAGTAGATAGTTATTAATTATTGTCCTGGTTATAACTTATGACTAATACTTACCTATAATATAGCTATATTTATAACAGTTGTCATTTGGTTGAACTATTAGACCAGAAAATAATTTCTCTGTATTGGTCAAACCAAAATAGTTTATTGCTTGGTTGCTTGCCTAACTTATATTTATTATCATTACTCGTTACTTTAGGTAGGTTAGTCCACAATAAAAATGTTTAATATTAGGTTGGTACAAAGTAGGTATATAAGATTACATATTGTAGTTTTGAGACATATTACCATCTCTGTATTTTCCTTATCAAACATAAATTACCTACACAATTTTAATAGGTACATCTAAATCTACAAAATAAATTTTAAAAATAATTTTGAGAAGGTACCTATTTTACAACTACAAATTGCATTAAGTTAATCATTTTTAGTTAAGTTATAAGTTATAATCAAGGTTAAGTATAACTAAATAAGTTATAACTTCTCAAGGATAATGAAGTGGCTAGTACTAAACTAAGTAGGTAGGTACCTACTTACTTAAACTTTACTTAAACCTTACTTTAAACTACCAGATGTGGCAATGCCTAGTAAAAAAAATCCGAGAAAAATCTTAAAACCAGGAACTGAAAGTGTTTTTAAATATATATATATTTTTATAATAGGTACTATAAAACAAAAAAATTTAACAAAAAAATTTTTTAACTGACAAATAATTTGATAACATTTTTGTAGATATTTTTTGTACCTATAATTATTTTTTAATTTTTATTTTATTTTATTACCAAACATTTTACAAGTGTTCATAAAAGTAATAAAAAAAATAATTTGTTACCTAGATAAAGTGTTTGGGTCTATTGCTTACATAGAACTTATTTTTAGTACTAATTATGAGTTAATTTATTATGTAAGTTAATATTAATGTTTAATTTTAATTATTAATATTGTAAAAAAAATTGAAAATTATAAGGTAGATATCATTTTTTCAACAATTTTTTGTATTATTTTTTACTTACTATAATTTTGTTTTATTAGGTACCTAAAAGGTACCTATTATGTGTATATTGTTTTGATATTTGATACCTATTCAATTTTTAAATAAAAAACAGAAGAAAAAACTTTTTTAAAAACAACGGCATTTAATAATGATAAACATTATAAACCTAGTACATAAAAATTAATGCAAAAGAAAACAAAAAGTTTTAACTTATTTCATCCCGGCTTAAAACAATTTGTTTTAAATGAGGTACTTATCTTGGTATTACCTACCTATTTTATATTGAAATATTACTTGTGTTCTTCTGTTAACACTAAGTTATTACTATAATAAGCTCAGAACTAACATGAGATATTTAACTATTAGTTAATACTAATATTTAACTATAAGTAGAATTGAGCATAGATGTACAACACTAAACATTAAATATTAATAATTTTTATATCTAAATAACATATCAAGTACCTGATAGAATTCTTAGTTATTAGTATTTTATCTCTGCAGTTTCTAAGATAGTTATATACTACAGTCTGTTTGTAATACTTATATACTTTATAGCTAAATTTTAATTCTAAATACCTATTTTAAGAGAGAATTAAGATTCAAATCGACTGTGAAAAAAGTTCAGCGCAAAATTTTAGTTACCTTGTAAACACCAAATTATTTGTTTTACTGATACTAGTAAAATACATTTTCCGAGAAATTATCATACAATTTAATTTTACATTATTGATTTTTGAATATTATTTATTGTTGGTACACTTTATTATATTATATTTAATAAAAAACAAGTACAAAAATCAATGGTAGTACTAAGATATCCTTTATGATTATTAGGTAACTGTTTATTTGAACTAGATTTTTTATATTTAAGTACCTACGCTAAAATAATTTACAATGTATATAATGTACATGTAGGAACCCACTTATTATTATTATTTTTCATATGACAGTTTTGCTACCTATTTTTATTATCTAATCTCTGTAGGTACTTAATAAAATAATTAGGTAGGTTTATAAATATATATTTTTTTTAACTATCAATGTTGAAAAAAAGCCTGTAGTTGATTAGAATGATGTATTTGTAATCTTATTTGCCATTATGTTGGTTTTTATTATTTTTCATTAGTTAATTTACTATGGTAGGTATTTAAATTATAATTACTTATGTTAAGTGTCATTTAGATATTTACAATTTAACTTTATTAAATTTTACTTGAAGTATTACTTTGTACTTTTTCAAATTAGGTAGGTACTACTATTTTAGTGGGAATTCTTAGAAAATGTGTATTTAAGTCTCAACATAAATTATATTATGGAATCCTAAGACTCGTAAGTTGGTTGTGAATAAATTTTCTTGGTTAAAGTCTAAGTTAAAACTTAAAAAAAAAATCAGTACCTACCTACAACCAACTAAAGTATTTACCTACATTTTTTATTTATATATTTTTAACATTTTTATCTAATCTAATATTACGTAGGTAGGACAAAGGTGTGTGACGTACCAAAGTACCTTGATAGTTTCTAGCTTTTCTTAAGTGTCTTAAATCTTAAGTTTTGTTTGCTTAAAATTAACTTAATAGTTAATATTAATTGGTGGCCAGTAGGTTCCTACTTTTAAAAACAAAGTTAAAATGCTATCTTTATTTAGGTACCTATTTTGTATTTTTTAAAGTGCTACAAAGTTTTATTCTAAAACTACCTATAGGTATTTATTGTTAAATTATATCTTAGGGTAGGTTAGGCTTTTGTAAATCAAAAATCAAGATTTAATCTAAAATGAACTGTCTTAATTGTCTTTTTTTTATTAGGTATGTAATTAATTAAATAGGTACATATTATGTCTATAAATATTTATATGTTTATTTGTTTTTAAAAACTACCGAGTTTGATTCAAACAAAATGCTTTGGTAATTAGGTCTAATTATTTATGAACTTGCCTACTGTGACTTTATTAGGTAGTTTGGTATATAATCTGTATGACTTTTAAACCTAGTTTTATTATTCTTTAATCTACGTTAAAGACATTTTTATATTGTTTTGTTTGACATACCCAACCAACCTTCTTTATCATAATACATATGTTCCTATTTATTTGACTAGAAAAAAAAATGATTTATTAATATAAAGACACATCTACAATGGAGCATACTCTGGCACATTTGTGCAAATTTCAATGCACACTATCTTGTTGCCTACAAGATAATGGTGCACTATGTACTGGAGTCACACAAATGTGCCAGAAAATCGTCGTGTATTTGGACGCTTTTTACACTTGACTTGTTTTAGAAAAATTAAAAAATCTCTGAAAAAATCAGTTTGATAGTTTTAAAAGCTTAATTGTAAGATTCAATTCAATTTAAAATAAGTACTTTTTCATCTAATAATTTTCAATATTTTAAACTTAAAAAAAAATTAACTAACATTTACAATACTTATTAAGTCACAACTAATCTCATAATAGAATGTAACTTTTTCCCAAACTTTTCTGTTATCTTTACTTAAATACCTTAGTAAGTATATATTTTAATATTTTTTAGTGTACTTATCTATTGCTTGAAGTTCTTATGATGTTTAGGCACCTAATGTTTGCTTACACATTTAATTTAAGTTTTATAATAAACATAAATAGATGTTACCCAAATAAAATAATTTATAATAATTATATATTAGAATATAGAATATATTAAGATACTTACTTAGAGTTGAACACGTACCTATCTGGTTATATAGTATACTATGGCCTATGACCTAAGCAATATCATATTCTTCTTTTTGTTTTTTTCTTCTTTGCCTTCCAACCATTTAAGGTCATACTATTATTTATGTAATAGTTCCATTTAAAAAAAAAATAGTATTAAGATTAGAAAAATTTATCAGTATAATTCATATGCTGTACACATCATAATTCTGTAATACAATTAAGTATCAACTAATAAGTTGGTTTTAACAGCTCTAGTGTGTTGGTCATGGACTTTTTTGTTCAAAATATAAGTGTCTTAAAGACTGATTCATACGTTTATACATAATATCTAAACCAAATTACATTTAAAATTATTATTTAATAGGTACCTAGCTATAGAAAATATTTCTATGGTTGGGCATGATTCTGTGATTTATATAATGTATATACCTACAATATACATAAGAAATCATAAATGAAATAATGCAATAAGTAAATATATGATTAAAACTAAAGATCCTAAGTCATATTGGCTAGATTAAAGTTGGTGTTTATTGATACTAATTTAAACTCTTACTTAAAATAATAACTTATTAAAATTAAAAATGTTTTGTTTTGTTCTATTTTTAATAAAATCAGAAAAAAGATCACATGCCATATAGTCATTTTTGTTTGAATTTTGAGAAGCTTTATCAAGAATAATAGCATATAGAAGGTAAACAATTAAGTTGTAAGTTTGAAAGCTTATGGCTATGCAATTTTACACTTAACTTGTAATTATAAATAAGTATCTGTCCATGTTCTAGGTTTATCTATGGTTATAACATATTATATATATCTGTTTAGTTATTTGAGTAAGTATTTAGTTTTCTTATAATACTTGTATCTATGTTACCAGGAAACAATTATTTTGGTACAATAGGCGTATTAATTTTATTGACATTTTACAAACATACTTAGAGATAATCAAGGTGTTAATATTTTAATGTTAAGTAGTACATTATGTTGTAACACATTTTTTAATTATCTTCTAAAATACTTGAAATTTTCAGATAATCTTTGAGGTTTTCTGTTTCCCCCATGAATTTTCAAATAATGCGAGCACAATAAAAGTTTTAAATCATTATATATATATATATATATATATAACTTTGATAATTATAACTTTTAAGAATCATTTAAGAGTTCTTAGTAATAATAATGATAATAATAGTTTTTGTTAAACATCAACAAATATTATCACTCCAAGGGGTATAAATACAATATATATATTTATATATACATAGTAAATAAAGGAAGAAAAGTAACAAATAAATATTTATATACAGAAATACAGTTTAAAGTATTATTAATAATTTAAATTATAAATACATGATTTCAACAAAGTAATAGTTTGGAAAAAATAATCAAATTCTTATATCTTAGTAAATAAAGGGGTAAATAATAACGTTAATTTCCAGTGATAAGACTACGTACATAAGCCTAACAGTATATTTTTAAACATAAGATTTAAAAACTATGAAAATCAGTCCTTACAATTCTGTTTACATAGATGTTTTAACATTAAAACTGTCAAAATTGTTGAAGAGAAAATGGTTTTTATTTAGAAAAAAAAATGTTTATACTTACATAAGATTTTAAAATTGTGAATCCAAAGTTTCTGTATGTTATTGAGTGTAAATATTATTGCGTTAAAGTATTTTAATGATACATACGACTTTGTTATTCATACGAATTTTTAAAAGCATGTATGTAAATTTTGAGGAAGTAGGTTAGAGACTACACCTATGGCTCACCCGGAAAGTAAAAAATATGAAGCGTTAGTCTAGATCTAGACTCTAATAAACAGAGTTTGTTTACCTAGAAAGTGTGTTAAAAGTTGGTGCCACCAGTTTGTTAGGTACTTTATCTTCTTGTGTTTTGTGTCTGCCTATCAATCTATGAGTAAAACATTTTAAAACCACTTGACGAAAAATTAATCAAAATAATTTTAATTTTCCCAATATTGGTCTAAACTCTAGTAAACAGAGTGTGTTTGCTTAGGTGTATTAAAAGTTGGGACCAGTAGTTTATTATGTACTTTATTTTCTTGTGTTTTGTGTCTGCCCATCAATCTATGAGTAAAACATTTTAAAACCACTTGACGAAAAATTAATAAAAATAATTAATTTTTTCCCGTCAATTTTTCAAATTATACGTTTTGACTGCTACACCTTTGTACTATTATTGATTATGAGTACTAACATTTGATACAAACACCTTGTAAATGTTCTTAACTATTCTTAAATCTCTAAAATTTAACTGTAGATAATTATATTTAATTTTGATTTTATTTATGATTGTAATTAAATCAATTTGCATGATATATGAATGTTTTTAAGTTAAAATAACAGTTTTATTATTAAGACACATGACTTAAATTGGCTTAGCAAAGCTGTGCCTTTATAATTTGATTTTTTATCATTTAATTTGTTAATAAGGCACACCTTTTTTTAGAGGTACTATTTTTGTCCATTGTTGCATATTTTGTCTAGTTCTTTGTTTCTATAGGTACACTCAATTAAAATATGCATATTCATTGATTAATATTAATGATCTCACAGTACCCAAATAAAGATTTAGTGTGTGTGTCATGCGTGATGCTGGTTAAGATAATCTAACCTGTGAGTAGTATTATTGAATTTTTTTTTTATTAATGTCAATGACCTGTTTTTTAAAATAACCCTTTTATTTTTATGAAACTATAGTGACCTCTAAGTTTAATGAGCAACTAAGCATATTCGCATGTGCAGCATGTACTGTAATCCACTTTGGTTAATAACTCATAACCATCTCCAATTGGTCAATACTAATGTTCAAACCTTAAGTAATCAGAAAGGGTGATGTTATGGCAACTCATTATAGATATACTATATACACCATCAACGATTACTGTCAAAATACATTTTAGAAATTAGTACCGAGTTAAGTATTTGTAAATAACGTGTTATCATTTGATGTCATTAGAGTTTTAGCATATTCTGATTATGCATACCTAATTTATTAAACCTGCACATATGTAAAACGTTTTATATAACTTTTTAAAATTGATTTATTTATACACATTATACAAAATAGGTACATAGGTGTAGATATAGGAATTTTTTTTGTGAACCTACATATAGGTACTATTTTGATTTTATTATATTCTATTTATTTTTGCAGTACAAAGCATGTATTTTTTCTGTAAATACTTTTAGATGGTAGGCATTCTCCAATCTTTACTTATAATCTATAGTATTATCTACATAGATATTAAAATAGAAAATCCACATAAAAATTACTTATATTTAAAAGAATAAAACACTATGATAAATGTTATTTATTTTTTATTTTATTTTAATTAATACTGAAGTGTGTGAAATATCAATGAAATACTCAAGTAGGTATCGTAGACATAATATATCAAAGTTTGGGCAGAGTAAAACTATGTCAAGATCTATTGAAAATTATTCATAATATTATAACCTTAATCTAAGAAAATCGATTTCCCAATACCACTTAATATTGTTATATTATTTTTATTCACTTTAAATTATTATATTGATCAAAAAATAATAATGAAGCCTTCTGATTATGTTTGCGTTATTTTGTCGGAAGTTGTAGTCATTAAATTATAGGTACTATGGAAATAAATCAATAGTTATAATTTTTCGTTGCAACGTTTACTTGGTTTAAAACTTAAAATCTATAATGACTCATAAAAAGCCAGAAATTTTGAGACCGGATGGGCAGCTTGATAGAGTAGTGACTATGACTGCTGTGGGTCACTATTTTAGAGGGTTTGGTTAAAAGTTATACCTGTATTAAATTTGTAATCAATTAAAAATTGCTTACGAAAATAACGATTCTGAGTGAAATTCGGTTTATTCTAAAAATGTATTTTAATTGATAGAAATTACTTTCTATTAAAGTTAGAATTAATGAAAAAAGGGAGATCATACAAACCGCTAAATTTTAGAAAGAAGGTTTTTTTGCACAAGAACCAAGAAGAGGCCAGCTCAAGAAAAATATGTCGCACGCTATGTATAGTTGTGTGAATAAATTACAAGACTAAAAAAAACTGCTATATATTGGTAAATCTAGTTTCAATGACAATCAAGAAATCATAGCCTTTAGAGAAAAAAGATACAATAATGATACTAAACGCTTAATATTTCAAAATTTTTAAACGCATATTATGTTGCATATTTGGTTTTTAAAAAATATTTGACACATTTTTGGTTTTTATAAAGTCGATGATCAGCATAAAACTCATACATATACATATTATGTTTGGCATTAAAAAAAAAAAAATCACGCATTTCGAATGTATTTTATTTGCTGTCAACTCGTAGGTATATGCAATATTTCGGGTGTCTAAAAAATAAAAAAACGAGCTACAACTAGTTTAACGGAATCGTAGTGAACGCCAAGTGGTATTGGATTGGCCTGGGTGGACACTGTCTCCCTTTGACCCACACTGAGGAAGTGTCCTGTGACGTCAACAGGCTACCCCACTCGTCCCGTTGGCATTTTTGTTTGTTGGCCGGCCCAACGATAAACTTAACGTATAGTGGTGGACGGATATATATATATATGTGTGCGCAAATTTATTTAAACTTTTAAATTTACTTCACGTTACACGTGCAATGTAAACATATACATATTGTACTTCTATGTGCACATATTATCACATAATAATGAAGTGAACTTATTCATAACATTGAATTGATGTCGATATTAGGTAGATGTTAAAATTAAAATTATACTATGCTCGATAGGTTTTTGGAAAATTTATATTTTAATATCATAATAATGAATAACGATTAATGGGTTTCGTGAATAATACGAATCTTATTCAAATTTCGTGGTACATATCTATTATTACCCTGACAAGTGACAAACCACACAAAACTTATGAAAGCGTATACATAAATGTATTGTTTTATTTGTACGATTACTAAAAATTATGTACCAATTATATTGTAGTTCATATTACCTACTGTATTTGATTTAACGTCAAGACTTCTCGAAAGTATTTTGGTTTTTCGCTGATCATGACTCCAAGACTCAAAAACCACCCCTCTTTTGGAAAGTTTTACACATAATTTTATATACATATATCTATTTGAAATTGATGTTGTAGTTTGGGGTGGGATTTTTAAATACGATGGGATCTATTGGTTACGATCGTGGAAAACCACCATTATTTTACGGATGATTCAAGCCGCGTCATCTAATTTTGTATATGTCGAACCACATAAAAATACGTGGTATTTGTAATGGATACGACAGCATAGAAATTATTTACATTCGCTTGTTGGTTCGGCCAAGTAGAGTTTAATAATTACCATGTTTCAGATCTGCACCCAACATGTCTAACAAATATCACTTGTACTATTGTTTCTGTCCAGCGATAAAACGCGTCTACTTTGGACTTATAGCATGACCAAATAACGCTGTAACCTAGGCTCCAATCATCCTAAACATGTTGAAACTTGATAACTTGAATTCGGGAGATGAAGGATTGAGTGTTTGGGCTTATGCGATTGCTCATTTACCAGTCAAAATGTCCGAACTCGCCGCGTTCTCTCGTTGAACGGAGTATAGATAGATACTCATTATGATATCCTTGTCTAAATTAATTCATAGCAGTCTGGCAATACGTTGTGTTGTTTACATTGGATGCACAAAGTACGAAATAATAACAGCTTATTCTTAATGTTTTATAACATATGTTTGTCTATTTATTTATTCATATATCAACCGGCTCCCTTGAACAGTCCACCCTCCCCACACCCGCCAATTTCACAAGGGGAGATGACCTCTTCTCTAAATGATATGTTTGGAATCAGTATACACTAATATTTTTACTATGTGTAATGTGTATTTAACAAAATTAGGTAATGAAATTATCTATGTCAACGTATCTAAATGTATTTTTAACGCACATAACATTATAATATATTACAATAGCGATGTTTTTAATAATTATGGGGAAATTTAATTTTGCCCTTTGTGGTTAATGTGTTTAGACATGCAAAAGCCTTTGAAATTCATCAATACTATACTTAATAAAAATTCATTTTACATTACTGTGCGTACAGTGAAATGCGTTCAGTGTATTGATTCCATACCTCATTATTAATTTATCGGTAGGTACCAATCTAATGTTCTACTTTTATTGGAAATTTCTGTCATGCGGGTCATTATATAAGTCATGTTAAAACCCTATCAATGTCATCAAATAATTTTTTTACATTATTTATTACAATAATTTTCATTTTTTTTTTTTTTTTTTAACCAAATTTCGAAAAATCATTTAACCTATTATTAGGCTTAATTGAATGTACAAATAAAATGTTACCTCTTATTGAAAATCTACCATTATTAATTATGATTATTTTCACTTAAATAAAATAATTTGTTATATAATATAATAATTAAATATTTGGCGTTTTAAATTACACCTCTCAAAAATTATTTGCCGTACAAGGTTAACATTTAATTTCATTAACTACAAGCGTCAGTAATACCTATGTACTTATTTACTTATATTACTGACCAAATGGTTTTTTTAAAGTTTTTATTATTATGTATTTTTTTTTTCTTTCTAGCTACTGAGTGCGTGCAAAAGAATGTTACATTTTATATGAATTGTAAACTCATATTTCACACCTTGACAACGTAAAAATATTGAATAAAATTTCAAATTGTTAAAACCAAAAGATAGTTTATTCACCTCATTCATCCGTTATTCATTATAGTTGCTATTCATTACTTTATAAACGTATAAAAGAATTAATTATTCTTCTGCTTGTATGCGCATATCATTTTTATTCTGAACATCCGTTGTAGTAACCTATTTTACCATTGTTCGTAACGAAAACGTTTAACAGAGATGATAATAAATAGTAATATAGTATTGTTGTGTGGTAAAGTTACGTATTTCATGTGCTCCTTTTATGAGTTACAAGTTGCAATACGATTACGTTTATCATCCTTTATAAAATATAATATTTTAGATCACACAAAAAGATTTTATGATAAATAATAACTATAAACATGGCTCATATTTTCTACTGCTAAGTTAATGTACCTATGTATACATGGGAGGTTTCAATACTATATAATATCGATTTAAAAACTATATTATAAGGAAAATATAAAATGTAGGGTTTTCAACGTTTTTATTATCATTTACCTATTACTTTAGTAGGCCAACATCATTGACAGACAACAGCTGTGTAATTTGAAGTAGTAAAACTGTGGGTAAATAAATTAGAGTTTTATTTTTTTTTAGGTTTTTTTAAAGACACCGAATCTTATTTAAAATTTTTTTTAAAAATGTGTTTGTTTTCAAACAATAATTTATTTGTTTTGTTTTAAGTCTTATTTTATTTTTATATATTTTGGAAATTTAAAATTTAAGGGTTACCAAGTACCAATAAAACTGAAATTTTGTGTTGGGAATTTGACACTACATATTTTCCCAACACCACGATTTCCCGACACCACAGTTTGCGTCTCTCTCACAATTAGAGATAATAACTTAATACCTATTGGCTATTGTATCCTGACCCAGACACTTTACATGACTTAATCCGACCCTCAAGCTAAAATCCAAACGCTGTACGTGACTACCTAACCTTCTACCTTAAGCCTCACCAACTACCTTTACACTTAGTAGGATAGTATTATAGGTAGCCTATTTTGGAGAAAAATGTAAAATAAAGGAAAGTTGTAGTTTTTGGTGGAGGAAAAAGGAAATTAGGTTGTTTTTTTTTTGTAGGAAAATGGACGGAAGAAAAATGGTGTCTCGCCCATTGGTGAATTCGGAAAAGTGTATACTGATCCCATTTAGAGTTTGGTTGTAAATTGGTTTTGAGTTTAAACACATTATACTGTAAAATTATATTAATGTGTGGTATCTGTCTCAGAAAATGTAGAAATGTTTAAATCACGATTAAAAAGTAAGTGCCGGGATCAGTCTAGGTTGTGTGGGTAGTTTGACGGGGTAGCGACTACGCTTTGGGTGGGTCACTAGTTTAGATGTTGTGGTTTAAACGCATTATTTAATTTCTGAAAGCAATGATAAATCATTGCCTTCTAAAATACGATTCTAAGCGAGCTCAGTTGTCTAGTATACGTCGTGGTAAAAACAAATTTAACAATAAATACTCTTGTCAAATCTGTATCTTTCCAATTTTTGTGTTGTGTAAAAGTTTCAGCTTGGTCCAATCTTTAATTTGGATGTTATGATCAAAAAAATCTAAATCAATGTGGAAAAACACTCGTTTCCCATAATTATTTGTTTCCCCCAAGTTCCATTACTCCCTTAAAAATGATCAAAATAGTTTGAAAACTAAGCAGTTAACTCATTAAACCCTTTTTAATGACACATATAAATTTCAAGTCAAACGGAGCATTTTTGGGAATTTGACCGTTTTTGTTTTTCCCTCAGAACCTAAATAATAATCAACGTTTCAAATAAAGTACCATCTCGGATCAATTATCTATCCTTTGAGGTATTGTACGTTAAAATTGGAGCATTTTTTTACTAGAAAAATTTATCACAAAAATTTAAAAAAAACCTAACCCTAGCCCCTCGTGGTCTCCTTTTATTGACTTTTCCATAACGTGTTGTCATCCTAAACAAAGCTGTATGCAAAATTTCAGCTAGATAGGACAATGGAATGTGGGTTAAATGTTAATAACAAGACTTGAAAATAAAAAAATACTTGGAAAAAACGCAAAAAACTTTTTTCCGGGAGTGGATTCAAACCAGCGCGGCACCCAGTCGACAAACAAAATAATATATAGTGTGACGCACCATTTTATTGACACTTTTTTTGTACGCTCTTGAAAACTACTGGGCCGATTTCTTTGAAATTTTCGTAAACTTATTACAATTTTTGTTTTACATAACATAATAAATTTTTAATTCTTAAATAATAAAATTGTGTAAGTTACAATTTTTTTAAAACAAAAAAAAAAAAAAACACAAAATGATAAATTTCGGCCAATTTTCAGAATTAAAACGACTATAAAAAAAAATTGTGACTAACGATTTTTAAAATTTTTCAGTTACGAACAGTTATATATGTTGTTAACATAGTATTAAATTTTCAAAACTTTTTCTGGAAAATTTAAGTTTTTATTGAAATTAAATGGCAATAAAATTGAAAATTTCAAAGTTCTATATTTAGCTCAAAAATTTGTGAAATGTTTTGAAATTTACCTCACACCTGTACATTACCAATGTTAACATTGTGTGAAAACATCAAGTCTTTCCAATCATTGTTTCGGGAGTTATTACCAATCAACAAAATTGATTTCGTAAAAAACGCGTTTTCCGTACTTTTTTCCGTTTTTTCTTAAAAAAAATTTTTTTTTATTTTTCCTGATAAACTTTTTTGGAATTGAAAATTTCGAAAAACCACGATCAACAACGCACCAAGGAAATAAAATTCATTACCGGAAAGAGACACTGTTGTTGAAGATCGGAGCAATTCCCTAGGAGCTACACGTGCAACAGATACAAAAAAAAAAAACACCTTTGTAAAATCAATAGCTTCCTTGCTTCGCTGAGAATCTAAAATAAGGTGGTTGGGTAACTTGCTATGATATAGCGATTCTCGGCGCTATAGCCTAATGTAGCAGGTTCCCGTCACTGTGTATGGAATCGTGATGATAATGCAAAAATCTTTGGTCACCAAAAAACTGTTCTTATTGGTGGTTTGTTTCCCAACCATCTTATCTTTAATCGTGGTGTAAACTCTAAAAACGTATCGCGTTGTATTAAATTGTTTTATTTTCGTGTATTTTACATTACGCAATAAATGGATGTATGGGTTGCAATAATAATATAAAATACTCAGTGAGGAAATACATAGATACATTGTTCATAGTCCAAATACTATGGACCTATATGAATTGATTAATTTTTGTTTTTCTCAATAATCACACAATTAGCAATTAACAAACCAGTATTCATAAAAGGGGAATGGCTCATAATTCACAAACTGCACAGTAGTAATCAAATTGTAAAATAAATTACATATTAATAATAATAATATAAATAATTTTTATTACGGGGAAAAAAAATTAAAGAAATAACCATAAATTTCATAAAAAAAAATCAAAATAACTTACATAGATCTATTAGTGTTGCATAAAAATGTGTTTTGTAGTTTATGCTGCAGTTATTTATAATACAAATATTCTTTAAACTCAAAAACTCGACAAAAAAAAAAAGAAAAATCGTATTAATTTAATTACTCAAAAAATAATGCATTTTCACTTGGTCATCTGGTCGTACTACATTTATCTTATATAATACATTTAGAATATTAATTAAGCATATCCTTAAGGTCTTAAATTTTTTCAAAAAATTCACAAAGAATAGTAAAATTTCAAATAATCGAAAAAAAATATAATCATTAAAAATAATTAATTAAAAGTAATTACTATGAACTTAACTGTGCTTAATAATTTATTTTATAAGTTGTGTTCCTGAAAAACCAATTGGGCTAGTGAAAAAAAATTTAATTGCAAATTATAGAAAAATTTCATATATAAATTTTAAACGCTTACAGACACGGGTTAGAAACTGAATAAAAAGATTATAGACCCCTAAAAATATTTGTTTTGAAGAGTAGAATCCGATTTCGTCTTAAAAGAAAAAAATTTCTGGGATAACTAGCAATCTAGTGTACACTATGATTATAGTGTACAACAGTATTTAAATGTTTTATCAAATAATAATGTAAGAAATAATCAGACAATTTATAAACATGCAGGGTTAAAAATATTAGTTTCTAGGCTCTTTAAAATGTATCGATCATTATTGTGCGTCTACTCATATCATATTAGTTGTAAGTATAGGTAACCTTATAATTGTCAATACAAAATAATTTGTGAAGTAAATTAATTGAAATCAATCATGTATACTTAGTTAATTAGTTTAATCATTTATGCATTGTTGCTTATTTGTAAAATAAAATAACCTAAACTATTATGGCTGCGTCAAAAGTATGCCCTCATAATTTCCATAACATGCACTATGCATGTAGGTATTTAGGTAGTTGGTACAAATATGTTTATAACGAACTAATAACATATAGGCAACAATTATTTGTAGTTACAATGATTTGTTTTGTAATTTTGATGTGACTAAGATAATGATATAAGATAATTTACTTTATCTGTCTTGATTATTTGTATAAAAAAAATTAATTATAATAAATAAGAATTTCTTAAAATTCTAATTTAGTAAAAAAAACCCACTTTTTGGAATGCCATTTAATTTATCAATGTTGTTTTCATTAATGATTGTTCTCTGTTTGCGTTTACAGAAAATGGGATCGATGTTCAGGAGTGAGGAAATGGCTTTATGTCAACTTTTCATACAGCCAGAAGCCGCTTATGCATCTGTGGCCACAATGGGTGAAGAAGGCGTTGTACAATTTCGAGACGTAAGTAGTACACGTTTGACAAACATCAGCAATGCTTACAAAACTATTATTCACAAATTATTAACGATTAACGATGGTATTTCGGATAATACCCGTCTTATTTGTTCTCTTAGGAAGGATAGTTGATTTTTTGCTGTATTTTATCAGTAATGATCATATTTTAAGACACTTATAAAGTTATACCTATGTAAAATATAAATACATACAAGGTAGCCTGTATTCAACATTAAAGTTAAATTACTATTTTATTTAATATTTTGTATATGATAAACATTTTTGGATATACCTGTATTTTTCCCCAAAAAAAACTGGTTATAAAATATATAACCACCCCAAATTTTACTAGAAAATCAACAATTGTAAAAAGTTGACAAAAGTAAGTATTTATTGAGCCCAGTTACACCAGTTCTTTCTATTCTTTAAGAATTCAATTATTTTAATATATTATTCACTTTATTGTATTAGTTTACACTATTTAGCAGTGGCAGATTACTTATATTATATATAAAACAGTTAAATTATTTTTACCCTTGATTCATCATGATTTTTAAAGTTTTGAATAAGTACATTAATATTTTGTATAGCGTTGTTTTTATAAACCGTATTGATAATATTATAAAGCGACGAATAAATAAATGTTAAAAGATTCTCGCTACACTGCAACCTATTTACGGTTTTCAAAAGTATCATTAAAGCACAATAGTAATTAGTGAATAGCCATACAAATTCTTTATTTGTTCTCCAGCTGGAATAAAAATGTATTATATAAATTGTAAGTAATGTTTACTTTGTCTTTATTTATTGTCTTTTTACATCCTGCTGGCTTGCTATAACGGTATTTTCATAAAATAGTCCACATACTGAGGTAGTAGTGTGTATAAATAATAAAGTATTCGGTGTATTTCATTTGGTGTCGTATAACCTAGTGTTGTGTTTCACAACTATCAGTATTCATGTAGCAACAGCAGACACACGTGCCATGTGCAACATCTTAATTAATGATAGTCGTTGAATGAAAACGTTACCTATTCTATTTCAAAACAATATTCATGTCTTGAATTAAGAATCTTATATTATTTTTGTTTAGCCTCAATTTTTTTTAAATTTTTGCAGGAGCTAATTTAAAAAAATCATCACTATTATTCTAAGTATAATTGATTACTGATTGTTACTAAAAAAAATTGTAACATAGGAAATAAATAATAATTCTGTTTAATGCAATTTTTGTTTTATTATTTTGCAGTTGAACTAAATATTTATTATAGGATTATTTTTAATATTACAGAAAATATTTTAATTCTTTCTGAAGTGATTGCTTACTCAATAAGTAATTATTGTTTGTTATTTTTTAATGTTCCATTTATACTGAGCTATTTAACTGAAAGCTTGAGGTTTCTTCTAACTGTATTCATGGATCAAAATTAATATATTTGTGTCAATTCTAAGTTTTAGTCTTAATGCTTACATTGTTACGTGGTGGAACTTTTAGTCATAAGTTCATAACTTACAAAAATACTATTTTATATAACATGTTTTGGTCTAATTATACGGTTGCCAAGTAAATGGATGTGAATGTCAAAAGTCTCAAGACTTATAATGACCAATAGTATAAAAATAACCACATACCTATTGAACTCATTGAGTCAATTGTCTAATCTAGTATTACAAGTTATGATGTTTGACAATGTTTAAAACTTCTATATTCAATACAAGTATATGAAAAGTTAAATTTTTTAAGTTAACTAATAAATATTTTAAATTTTGTATTTGAAGTAGTTACTCTGTTTATCAAATGCAGTATGGGTTAAGTGTACTATAATGTTTTGCATTTTATTTAGTACTTGACTTACTGAAGTCTCTTAGAATCCAATTTTTGCAAACATTACATTATAGTTTTTTCAAAATTAATAAAATGTTATTCTATAATTTTCAAATCAGTGACCCACCCAAAAATAGTAACCTGATCCAACCAAACAGAGAGATTGCTATACATTTTTGTTCTGTCATGCATTTATCATGTAAGCATTTTTATTTGTATAGTATAATATCTCCGGTATTTATGTTTGATACTTAGGTAATTGGCCTGACATTGAACTGTATTTAAAGCTTTTTTTTAGAATTTTGATTATATTATGGTCCAAAAACTAAAAAGTGAACATTTTCAAAAGTGCTTCAAATTAATTAAAACTTTCTACGTTATTAGGATTAGTGAAAACTAAAATTTACATGTAATAAAAAAAAAACAGATTTTGACCAATTTACAGAACTTTAAAATGTTTAAACAGTAGCGTCAAAAAAAACACAATAAAATAACAAGAAAGTAGTGTTAGGGGTAGTAAGCTACAAATGTTTAAGAAGTAGCTGTAGCGCCAGCGTGCTACAAAAAAACAGTAGCGTCCCAACCACTAGTACAAGTATATATCAATATGTATTATTGAACTACGTACTGTTAAGCATAATACAGTCTGATTGAGGTACTTATCTATAAATTAAAAGGTAACATAATAGTTAATACAATGAATAATAATAGTAAAATATATAATAATAACAAGGGGGAAAAAAATTGATTCTCAGTTGTAATATAAAGTTTATCTAAGAAGATTGTTTAGACAGATTTTATCTATTTTAATTAAATTTACCAATCGTAGCCACCTACTTCCAAATGTATAATGTACCTATGCAAATAAATTTGAAGAAAAAAACTCGTGATTTTGCTATTTTAGATTTTAAAACAGTCTTCTTTGAAAAATTGAAAAAAAAAAGTATTGTTCTGTCCAAACAAGTAACTCATTTTTATTCACCCTGTATTACAAGATAATATTTAATTAAAAAAAAAATGCATTTAAAAATTTTGTCTGTTTTACTGTGTACACTGTACACTTAACTAAATATTTTTTGATGGGTGAATTAATAATGACATTGTTGTGTCTAGCGACAAACATGTAAATTGCATTAGGTGCAATAGTTATCTAAAATGTATTTTTTCTCTCTCTTATTATTATTCTAAAGTCCAAAACCATAGCACAGTTATTATTATACCTACCAGTTTGTTAAAAATGTTAAATTCTACAAAAATAAATTATAAACTTATAGATATCTGCTATAATTTTTTGATTCAATCTTACAAATAATATAAGTTTTTATACTAGATCAAATATAAGTTTTTTAAATTCTGAGTGCATTTTAAAACAATTTTTCTAATTTTTTGAATGATATGAACAAAAATTTAAATAGTTAAAATTTTAAAGAAGACTTTTTAAATCACTTGAAATTTTCACCATTTTTATAAAATAGTGTTAAATACATTATGCATTTGTCATCAAATTAATAAAATATCAATTAAATTGACAATTTTTGAGTAGGATGAAGAACTTAGAAATTTAAAATATTTTAAATTTTAAAACTAAATCTTAATACAAATTTAACATTTTTGTTTATATACTTATTGGTATAATGTGATTATTATCATCACATTTTTTAGGCAATAACTCCTCTGCTCTAATTAATTGAAATTTTATCACTTAATTAGAATGGGTAAATTACAAGAGTGATACAAATTTTAAGCTACATTTGGCCTTTTGAAAGTACGATTTTTTGTTTGATTAAGTATAAAACATTTATACTACACCTACCAAAAGAGTGACCATTTCTCTTCTATTCCCCGCAGTGTAAAATATTTATTTTATGCATACTAGTCTTGACATATCAAAAAATCCATTTACGTTGTTAGTTTATAGTAAAGTGTGTGTTTTTTTAAAACTATCTTTGTTTATACTAGTATGTAGACATGTTTGATTTTTTTCTTTTCTAAATGATAGCAGTATGTGTTTTTAACGTTTACGCATTATGAAAAATTTAAATAATTGTATTGTATTATTATTGTCTTATGTCATCACTTGAACAAAATGGATTTTATTTTTAGAACATATTTTTGTACTTTACTAAAATTGATTTCGTTCATATATTGATTTGGAGAGAAAAGTACGTAAATGTAATCTGCAGACAATTTGTGTGTGTGTGTGTTGTGTGGGTAGCTTGGGCACTATATATAAATATTTTAAATTTTTATCGAGTGAGTTTTTTAGTTTTCTATGGATCATAGACTATAACTGGTTTTGGTATTATACATGTATAATGCATATTATTTTACACACCATAATGCCATGCAAATAATGTATTTGCTATTGATTTACTGGTTGCTTCAGTGCGTATTGGGTAAATGTTATACATTTCTAATTGAAAAATTTATCCAAACTCACATTTTAATGACTTGTATATAAGTTTACAAGGCCGCGTGAAAAGAACATTTTACTAATGTCAGATAAACTTAATGCTTTTATAAAAAAAAAACTTGGTATTTGGATCATTTGCCTCAAAAAACGAAATTTCGATACATTTCATTTAACATCAAATTACATTGACAAAAACGTTGACTCAAAAACACGATCAAGAATAGTGTTTTGGACACTACGAAAACACATTTAAATGAAATTAATACAGAAATTTAGTAACAGAGGCATTGAACATTTTGATTCCGTTCACTACTTCTTATTTATGCGAAAGAGGATTCTCCTACATGGCGGCAATAAAAACTAAATACAGAAATCGTTTATCATCACTATAGAAAATAACTTATTTTTATGTGTTTCAAACGTTGAACCACGGATTAAGCAACTTTTTTAATGTAAAACAAATTCAACGATCACACTAATTATTCATTTTAAATCCTTATTTTATTATTATTATTATTTTAATTTTTTTTTTTGCTCAATAAGTCAAAAAGGTTTAGTTATGTAAATCATTATTTTTGACAAACGCAACCTCCAGTCGAGGTGATCGCGCGACCTCTGGTTAAGAAAACTGCTCTATAGTCAGTCCAAAAAAAAAATTTTTACTAACTACGTCTAAAAATGCTTTACACCCCCCTGTTTGTTCCGTAGTTGAACAGCGAGATGAACGTCTTTCAGCGGAAGTTCGTCAGTGAAGTACGACGTTGCGACGAACTGGAACGCAAGTTGCGCTACATCCAAGCGGAAGTGCACAAGGACCACGTGGTCGTGCCCGTACCCGAGAGCAGTGTGTTCCCGTTTGCTCCGAATCCCAGGGAAATAATTAATCTGGAGGTAGTTACTAAACTTTTGTTTAATTATTGTAATTGTGATTTTTTATTCCCAACTTTTTTCACTTTTTCGAATTGTAGAACTATTGCTCTGATATATATAGTACAAGTATTAAGTACCTTTAATAATGGGTTCTATAGATTTATGTATATCCCTACCTACTTTCTTCGTAACTTTTTGAAATTCAGTTTATTTAGAAGGTTAATATCCTAAAACGAAAAAGTAAAGTTTCCAAAAGTTTTTAAAATTGCTCGTAATCGAATTTGACGAATTTCCAGCAAAATCTAGAACGTTGAACATTTTGAGCGGGTCAATTTTAGCAGCTGTTAAAACCTTTAATTTTTCGTTTAGATTTTTGAAACTTCTAAACAACTTTTTTTAGATAAACAGTTTTTTAATGTATGGTTAAACTATTTTTTAAGGGATTTGTAAGTGTTGATTTTTTCCTCTGATCAACATAAATATTTTTTATCACCAACATACCAATATCGATCTAGAGATACAATAAGAATTCCGAAAGTTGATTTAATAATCTTCGTTATGTCTATATTTGACAAATATTTTCTAAAAATTTTCCAAAAACTAAATGTATGTCTTAAGTCCTATAATTTGCGTATGATATATAGACAGGAGTGAAAGTAGTGGCTTCCAATCTCCTTAACACCCATTTTCAATAAGTATATTTCTACTTTTAATAATACAATTCGCGTGTGTTTTTTTTTTTAAATTTTACAGTCGCAATTAGAACGCACAGAGAGTGAAATCTTAGAGCTTAGCCATAACGCTGTCAACCTGAAGTCCAACTACCTTGAGCTCACTGAACTCAAACACGTTCTCGAAAAGACCCACGCGTTCTTTGAAGAGGTAACTTTTAAATTTAAAACAAACCGTTTTGGTTCATTTTATTTGGTGATAATGACGTATTGTGTCACATGATTATTCATGTATTTACGCACAATAGTGAAACAGATCCTAATGTTTTTCTTGTCTGTCTGTGCACGCACCCATCGTAGTGCAAAAGCGAATTTATAGCATTCACTTTTTGAGTTGGCCTCATATCGCATTTTAATGATTTTTTGTTTGAAATTGGAAAGCCATCCACCTAGTTTCAAGGATTTTCATGTTTATGGGTGGTTTTGAAATTTACTCAAGTGTCAATTTATTCAGATTTGTGTATTGGGTACATTTTTTGAAATTCAAAAATATCAAATAAGTACCTATATAAATAAGTAAATAAGTACAATATATTTTTCAAAATGTTTTTCTTTTTTTAGCAAACATTTTGTGAAAATGAGTAAAATAACTTGATGAGCTCTATAAAATATACGTTGTAAAAATATAGTATGTTGCATACCAATATAACATGATACAATGTGTACAGTATTAGATAGAAACAGAAAATTACTGTTTACTTTTAGTCATTACCCATAAGTATAAATTGGCTTTTGGTTTCCCATGGTTCACTAAGTATAGTGATGAAAAATGTATACTTACCATTGGTATAAGTGTATAACTATTATTTAAGTGGTGATCCAAAATGCAGGTCTGAGGGACTTATCTTTTCCACCACTGAGCCAACTACTTTATTGATTGACACATTTTCAAATGTCATGGTTATTTAATTCTAACTAATTACTTTTTTTCTAGTTAGATTGAAAAAAAAACATAATGTGTACAAAATGTTATAAATTTTGTTAGATCCTTAGCGTAAAAAAGAATAATATACTTCTTTTACAATAAAGTTTTTTTTTTGTCATTTGTTATTTTTTTTTGGGGGGAGGCAGAAGCTAGTCTAATGGTAAAATGCTGGTCTAATCGTAAAATGTCATACTACTAAAAAGATCGAAAAGTGGTCAAAGATGGTACTTGTAGCTTATTTTTTTTAATTTTATAATTTTTTGTATTATGATTCAAAAGTCGAATTTTCACATATCAATTATAAAAGAATAACAAACATATTGGTGCGTTCAGAACCAAATTCGAACATTTTTTGACCAATTCACAGAGCTTTGAAATTTGTATACTTTTGTAGTTTTTATTTCTTAAAACATTCTCTATTTATACTTTATACTTAACAGTTTTACTAAACAATCTAAACATCATAATTTATACCTATTCGTGTACCTAGTTGAAAAATAATTTCTAAAATCGGTTTACACGGATTTGGTTTGAATATGGATTTTTAATTATTATTTTGTAGTTTTTACCATTATGTATTTTCAGCCATAAAAAATTATGGCTATATATATAATACTTCTCTGATAGTGTTCAAATTTATTAAAAATTTTCCTAAAAAAGTCTTACACTTTATTGAAACAAACAAAGCTTAAACATCATTTACTGAAACAAAAAACAAGCATTAACATTTTTAAAAATTTTATTAGTCTTTTTTTACTTTTTACCTATTTAAATATGGATAAATGAATAAGTTATTTTAGACATTATTCTCCTAGTTTTAAACAATTTTGATTTTTAAAATATCTTATAGATATACTACAATTAACTGTTATTGTAATTTAGAAATTAAGATGCCTTTCCTGCCTACTTTTTAAGGAACAAAATATAGGGAATCTATAACACTTTCAATGTATTTTAATGGAAAAAATTTACTTTGCAGGGAAAGAGCTCCTTGGTAGAATCAACGTAATTAAATAGTTTTTTTTATTTACAGAAAAGATTAAAACTTTGCTACAGGGTGTATTAAATTTTAAATTTTTTGCTATGAAACCCCCAAAAAATGTGTTAAAAACTTATAAAAAATAGGCCTAATTCAAAATATTATTATATTTTTCAAAAAAAGTACTATTTTAATAATCAAACCATTTTACGTGGCATTAGAGTTTTTCTAGTAGAGCATGTTTTCATGGAAAAAACTGATCATGTGCAGGCCCCTTAAGGACTTATGTAGTTTTTACTAAATATAATAGGTAACACACTTAACAGTTATTATTAATATATTAATATAAATTTCTGTTAGTTGAACTAAATATCTACTATGTTTAATTATTCATTAGGTATAATACATTTTCATATAACCTCCCAAAGTGTTACTATAATATTTTAACACGTCATTTTATTTTACTGTGTATGCTAATTACTTATAACAACTATGTTCTAGTATGTATTGTTTTGTGGCTGAATTGTTGAAAAAAGTTTATCTTCATTATGTACTTAAGTTGTGTAGTCAAATTTGGTACACAAACCTTATATTATTAGGGATATGTTAAAATATAAATAACTTAAATATATAAAATTAATTTGATTTTTTTATGAAAATCGACACACCAAATTTTTTTTTATGAAAATATTGTATTTATGATTGAGGCTCAAATGTTGTTAGCTTGTAACATGTTTGTTTACAAAGCTTTAAACAAGGATTTTATACCTATATAAACCTATGTTTCATCAACAAATGAAACTTAACAACTAATTTGATTTTGAATTTTCTGACATTTGTAGGTTTTTTGGGCATTTTAGGTAATTTTTAACTTTTCAACTGAAAACAATCACATCATTAAGTTTTTCTTTTATGATTTTTGTAAACTTTTAAATTTCAGAAAATTTATTCTACAGTATAAAAATCTGTTTTAAACTATAATAAAATATATTTTAAACAATAAACATATTCAATCTGTACTAGATTAAAACCTAGTATTATTCTATTTTTTTCAGAAATCAATCAAGTACATTTTAACAAAATGTTACCCCAAGTTTTGTTTGTTTATGTTTTGTAGGTATTCGTTTTTTATTATTACATCTACTGCATAAATAAAATAGATTTTTATATTTCTTGGTCAAAAATAATTTTTATTTTTGTTGCTGTTTAGATTATCAATTATTTGTATTCAAGGAGTGCTATCTTTATATATGATACATCAAAAAATATGTTATTGAACCAAGATTAGATTATACTTAAATTATGATCCCAAAACGTAAAAGATGAAATTTTCAAACATAATATTTGATTGACTTAAAATTTAGACACTTTCTTAAAAAAACGTGGTGTTTAACATTTTACGTTAAATTAAAGGTGTGTTTGAAATTGGAATCATTGTTGGCAATTTTGAAATCATTTATATAGTTTTCTGTATAGAGTCTTGAATTAATCTATTTTGAATTATAAATTTAGGTTGGCAGTCAATAACTTTGCTTCTAAGTTAGAAGTTTAGAAGTTAGAAGTTCTAACTAGAATAGACATGTAACATACATAATTAAACGATTTTAATTTATACTTACAAATTTATCTTTTTAATATTATGTTTAAAATTTAAATACTTTTTCTTAAAAACCTCTAACCTAAATTTTGTTTTTTTATTGTTCATCAATTGAGCTTGATATGGATTTCTTAGACGTAAGTAATTTTAGGTACAGCTTAAAATAATGCATGTTTTTAGTATTTTACTATTTGATAAAACAATACATCTATGATATACATATTATATCAAAGGCATTAGACATAGTAACTATTTTTAATAAATATGTATTTATAAATGCTTATATTATGCTTCTAAAACTGGTTAATTTAAAAAATGATTTTGTGTACCAAATTTGAATTTAATACACTTTTGTTAATGGTTTTTGCTTGTAATTTTGTTTCACGTGTTCTTAGAAATATTTAATACTTAGTATTACCTTTATTTATATCAAAATGTACCCTTTTGTGCAAAATTGTTTTACTAACAAATCGTATTCCAATAAAATGTATAGTAGAAAATTGATCATATCTTTCAAACTAGTTTAATCAAATATATATTTATTTACTTGTACATTTTTGATGTGGTAGTGTTTGAAGTAGTTTTAGAATTTCTGTCTTTTAATTTGTTCATTAGAGTTTCTCTTTTCAACAGCAAGATGTTGCAAGCACATCAGGCACAGATTCCTTGACAAAGGCCCTAATCAGTGATGAAGCTCTCAATAGTCAGTCTCAAGTCACTCGGGGCCGTCTTGGGTAAGTATTTGTTTTGTTTTTGCTTACTCCATCTCAAAGTGCTAATTACTTATTTAAGTTTATAGTAACATGATGAAAGAAATAAATATAAATATTACTTCATTAGGTGCTAGTTATGTTCATAATGTATTAAAAGCATGCTCCGGAGTTAGATTAATTTAAAATTGTTGCATATAAATTGAATGTATATTATACCTACTAGTATTCTGATGAGTATTTGACCAGCATTTTAAATGTTCTTTGCTTGAGGGATTTGTTATATTACCATGTTTATAATAACCATGTTTTTGGTTTTATTCAGCTAATAACACGTCTATAATGTATAATAATATATATCTTGTTAATATTTTTATTTTTATTTAGTATAGCACTATTTATTGTTTCAGATCATGTTATCAATTAAAATGACAGTGCTTTTATAATGTTTTTTTGAAAATATCAAGATTTTTCAATGTTATTTCGAACTAAGAATATATTTGCCATTTAATTCAAAGAATCAAGCCAGTTGTTTTATCATTATCACATGTCAAGACTTAAATAAATTATCTGCATCTAAAAAATTGTCCTAGTAGTACAAGTATTGCTTACTACAATTAGTTTCAGTTCAAGTACCTCATAGTTTTGTGTTAACTATGGCCATAACTTATAATAACTATTCTCCAGTATTTTTATTTTTTGTGATTAGTTTTAACAGTTTTTGTTTAAATACTCAATTCGAATTGTTAATTATTTATTCAATATTTACATCCAACATGTGTTGGTGAGTAAGCTGGTTTACACACGAAAGGGAATGAACTTGTCAAAAACATATTTTTTTTGCCGTACGAAAAAGAAAACTAGAAAAACAAACTAAAAGATTTTGATTTTTAAAACTTTAAAATCTTCTTATTGAAAATATTTTATGCAAGTAGATTTTATTAAAATGTACTTCTGTCAGATGGGTAAAACAAATATTTAACCATGTACTTTTAAGTCTTCCTAATACAGATAATTTTTAAAAATGTACAATATGACAAATAATATTGTATATTATTTTAATAAAGAGTACCTAAAAATAGGTGTGATATAAAATATTTTCATTATTCACTGACTTATGATAAAATAGTTTAAATAGGTTTGATAAAATAGTTTGTTTTTAGTGTTCAATTACATATTAGCTTATTATTAACTTTATGAACTAAATTATATTCTCATACCTAATAATATATTTAATGCAGTTATGTGAATTATTGTCAAATATACTCAATACTGTAATTTATGTTGTAATGAAATTTTCTGCTTGTCTTTGTTATTTTCTACCATTTCAACTGAACAATGTGTTATTGTTGACATTTAATTGATTTCCGGAAATTTAAGACCAATTGTAGACATTACAATACCCAGAGTCTTAATTGTCAATTATTATCAACTGTATATTATTTGTGTTGCACATTCTGTATTCACATTTATCATTTAAAGTGTCTTTGGCTGATCATAACTTGCAGTGTATCCAAGTATTTGTATATTTTATTCATACAACTAATAATTCTCTTTGATAAACTAACTAACAACAATATTTTTTAAATTTTGAATTAAAAAAAAGTCTAAATTTCCAAGTACTATTTATTTTTATGGTAGGTATAATACCTAAAAATATGCGTAATCCACATTTTTACTATATCCCCTGATCCCTATGTTTAATTTAATTTATTTAAGTAGAAAAGTTACTTGTATTTTTTTTTTTTTTTTTTTTGCCTAATTGTCTTCTATAAATTATACTTAAAAAGAGAGTAAACAAATTGCAATTTCTGCAACTAATGTTACTGTTTTTAAAGGATAGTTTTACTATAATATGATCCAAACAACATAGTGCTCATATATGGTTGAAAATTTACTGATGTTTGTTAAAACAAGTTTGGCTTATAGATATTTTTACATAATGATTTTTTTGTTTTTGTTAGTACTACCTATCTTCTAATCTTGCCCCGCTCACAATCTATAATTTATATTAAAATACCTTCCTAACTGATTTGAAGTAAAATGTTATTATCATGTGTTATATTATATTGTATGTACTTCTATTGAACAACGTTTATTCAATGAACTAATCAAATACTGTCCACAAGTGTACTACAAAAAAGTGTTAGGTGAGAGTGTTACTTGCAAATTGTTTTGAATGAGTTGTAACAAATTTTAATAATAATCATAGGTATATGAATTTATACATTTAATCTATATGCAATATCTGAAAAAGAAAATAACTTTAAGTAGGTATAAATAACTCTATAATATTTGTATTTATTTTTAATTTTTGTAACTCACTTTGTTTAGCAATTAAATAATTTTTTATTTTAAATTACCTTCGGATCCAAGTATACGATAAAGTAACTAATTTGAATTTATTGTATTGTGTTATTCTTTGTGAAATTTTCATGTTTTCAGTTTTACGTTAAATAATGTAAGATTGATTATTGTAATTTAAATCAATTTTTAGAATCATTAATTTGTTGAAGTTTTATTTTGTAGTTATTAGTTAATTCATTAATAAACAAATTGTTTTAAAATATTTATTGGAATGTTTTTATAAGAAAGAAAACAAAATTTGTTTAGTTTATACATCAAATCATATAACTAGTTAAAAACTATAAAATTTATTTTAAATACATTAGGTTTGTTGCCGGAGTCGTGCCCCGAGAACGAGTACCTGGTTTTGAACGTATGCTATGGCGTATCAGTCGAGGTAACGTGTTTTTGCGACGAGCAGAACTTGAAGAATCACTTGAAGACCCAGCCACGGTAAGGTTTATTGTTCAATTGTACTTGAAAAATAAAAATAAGAAGAAGGTCACACAGAAGCCGCCACAGTTTTTGGCAGAGGTGTATCTAAACCTAATTTATGAAAGGGGCTAAGTGTATATACTTGTATGCAATATTGAAAAAAATGTTTCTTCTCCATAATATTTTTTTTGTAAATGTTGTAGTCACTAGGAAAGCGCGCATTTTTTGGGCCTCCATTGCCTTATTCAAATACACAATTGGGTGGTACTCTGTTTAGAAAAGTGTGGTTTATTTTTTTATATTAAATTTGAAAGTAATAATAAACAACTGTTTAAGATAAAAACAACCCTGAACGTGTTCAGAACAGTTCTACTACCCTTCCGATTGATCATAAAAAAAAGATCATTGTAAAAACTAAAATTAGTACTTTCGTTGCTACCCCTATGCTTAGAATCTAAAATATAGCAACCTGGGTTCACTGGGTTAAAGATTATAATAAAAGTTGCTTGTGGTGAGATTAGGGGTAACCACCCTTTTTTTATTTAATGTGATATTCGTAGAGAACGTTTTACTTTACTTTATGTGTTCAATAATTAAAACATAACACAATGAACACTAACAAAAACACTATTCATTTTAAAAAATGTCTAGGTACAATGTTTTGCAATAAGGTGTAATCAGCTTAGACTTAAAGACCAGTTGACATTAACAAAACTACGCATAATGCTAATTGAACGCAGTGCCTTTTTATGTACACTACTCAGGTTTATTGATTTTTACTTTTACCTATTTCTCCTTATATTTATTTTAGTTTAAACTTTTAAAATATAAAATGCAACAGTTAAAAAACAAGAATATATTTTTGTAAAGTAGTTGACCACCTAGTTAAATAGAGGAAAATAATTCTTGCACTTGGTATTGAAAGAGCTAATATTTTTAAATTGGCTCTTATGTGTAAGTACCGACATGAGATTTAAATGAGAGAATGGTAGGAAATAGGAAAGAATAATAAAAATGTATTTTTTTTTTAAATGATTTTTTAAAATCAATGTTTTTAATTAAATTTAGGGGAATGAGATCTTCAAAACTGTATTTGTCGCATTTTTCCAAGGAGAACAGCTTAAGTCGCGTGTGAAAAAAGTCTGTTCTGGATTTCATGCATCATTTTATAACTGTCCGAGTGCACATTCAGAAAGACAAGAAATGTTAAAAGGTGTTAAAACTAGATTAGAAGATTTAAATATGGTGAGCTATGATTACATTAGTAAGTAATAAGTTCTAAATAATATACATTGTTCATTTATATGATTTTGAATTGTTCACAGGTGCTAAACCAAACTAGAGATCACAGGCAACGTGTTTTAACATCTGTAGCAAAAGAATTACACAATTGGGGTGTTATGGTACGTAAGATGAAAGCTATTTACCATACTCTTAACCTGTTCAACATGGACGTTACCAAAAAGTGTCTAATTGGCGAATGTTGGATACCAATAAAAGACTTATCATTTATTAGACACACATTAGCTGAAGGCAGTGTAAGATAATTGATAAAAATTATTATTTTTTTTGTAATTTGAAATTTTTGTTTTTTTTAATACTTTGAGGAAAAACATAGTTTTAATATTTGTTTTATAGAAAGCCGTTGGCAGCTCAATACCTTCATTTTTGAACATAATTGACACTAATGAAAAACCACCAACGTTTAATAGAACTAACCGGTTCACACAGGGCTTCCAAAACTTGGTGGATTCATACAGTGTTTCTGGTTATCGAGAAGTTAATCCTGGTAAATTTAAATTTACCTTAAGATGTTGATTATTTTATTGATATTTAATTTTATATTTTCTATCTAGCCTTGTATACTATTGTTACATTTCCGTTTCTTTTTGGTGTAATGTTTGGTGATGCTGGCCATGGAATTATCTTAACAGTTTTTAGTGCCTATATGGTCATTTATGAACAGCAACTGTCTAAAACAAAATCTTCTAATGAGGTAAATATAAAAGCAATGACTCAACAATATTATTTTTATTCTTAACTCTTTCATACCCACTGTACACTATAGTGTACACTATGTTATACTAATTTAATACGCTATCAATATTTGTTTAAATGTTGAGTTTGTTATTACCATGTGTACAAAATATCTGTTATGTATACATACAAATAGGTATCTACAGTACAATAATTGTGACAATAATAGGTAACGTCAGTTCTGTGAAAATTGTTTCAACAAAATTCAAACATACATTACTGATACATTTATTGTTATAACTGATTTTTATTATTTCTAAATAAAATCTCAATTTGTATCTAATTTTATGTCTTAAAACTTAAGTAATGTTTAAATGCCTACCTAAGGATTAAATTGTATACATCAATTATTTTTGTTTATTAGATTTGGAACATATTTTTTGGTGGTCGCTACATAATATTGCTCATGGGATTTTTCTCTATATATACTGGTATTATATACAATGATTTGTTTTCAAAGTCAGTTAATGTATTTGGCTCTAGTTGGTCCATCAATGAAAGTGGTAGTTCAGTATTAGGGAACAAGAGTATCACTTTAAATCCTGCCACCAAAGATTATTCCCAGCAACCCTATCCAATGGGACTTGATCCTGTTTGGCAGGTGACTTAAACTTAAGTTTTATTATTAAAACAATAGCTTGTAATGTTATAATTTTTAATAATTAAAATTTTTTTTTTATTAGGTTGCTGTCAATAAAATTATATTCCTCAACTCGTACAAAATGAAACTATCAATAATTTTTGGAGTTGTGCATATGATGTTTGGTGTTACACTAAGTGTTGTAAACCACGTGTATGTAGTGTATTACCTATGGTTAATTTTTATTGAAACTGTATTTGTTTTCTTGTTTACAGGCATTTTAACAAAAAAATTAACATAATACTACAGTTTATACCTCAAATGCTATTTTTGGTATTATTGTTTTTATACATGGTATCATTAATGTTCATGAAATGGATCTGGTATGGTCCTCAAAACTGTAAGCAAATTTGTATTCTTTCATTTTAACAATTTTCAAATATTAATATAAATTCCTGCCTTTTTTTTTTAGCTTTGAAAACGAGCCCTAGGTGTGCTCCATCTGTGCTTATCATGTTTATAAATATGATGCTTTTCAAACACACAAAACCATTTGACGGATGTGATGAATACATGTTTGAAGGACAAGTAAGACAGTGATTGTTTATCTGAAAATTGCATTGATTTTATTTTTCTAAATTTGACGTTTTAGGATCGTTTACAAAAAATATTTGTTGTGATTGCTGTATTGTGTATTCCAGTGATGTTGTTAGGTAAACCATTGTATATTATTTTTTATGAAAGACGCCAAAAGAAACATCAGGTATTAGTTTTTCTTAAAGTTTTTTTTTTCTTTTTAATTTCAATCTTGATTAATAAAATATTATTAATTGAAACACATATTTATAGTCTGATGGCTGTGGTGAATTGAATGGAATGATTGAAATGAAAGAGACTGAACTGAGTGGCATGTTGAATGATGGTGCTAGTCATGAAAAGGAAGAACCCGCTTCAGAACTATTCATTCATCAGTCTATTGAAACCATTGAATATGTGTTGAGTACTGTTTCACACACGGCTTCATATCTGAGACTTTGGGCGTTATCTCTAGCACATGCACGTAAGAGATTTAATTATTGATTATTTTTTTCTTTATAAAACAAAATTTAGTTTAATTTTAAAATTATACGATACCAAAAGTAATAAATAAATAAAGTTTTTACTCGCGTATACTGCGTCAAAACATATTTTTATATTCTGGTAAAAGAATTTGATAATCAGTTAATTGAAACTAATTGAAAAATTAACACACTATTAGAATATTATAAAAATTTATTTTTTTTTTTTTTGTGTCAAATTTATCACTTCAATTTTTAAAGCTTAAAATGCATAACTTGTTGAGTATTTAATCATTTTTTAATATTAAACTTCATCTTATAAACCAGAGTGACCCATTGAATACTGTGACCTACTAGCGAAATGACTGCTCTAACTCAGTACCCATCTAATCATGGCTTGTTACTCTGTAGTTACATCGGTTAGATGAGTGGAGATTAGCACTTGGGATTGAAGATTAGTAGAAGTAAAAGAGTGTATATGGAGTTTAATTTTGAAAGAAGAGAGCAGGCATTTGACATTACGAGAAGAGTAATGGCACTATGTGGTGACATAATAGAAGAGGTAGATTACTTGAGGTACCTAGGATTCTTTTTACAAAGGGATGGAGGCTTTATGAGAGATGTGAAACATTAGATAAGATAAGTTTTTAAGGAGTGTGGTGAGACCGACCACGTGTTATATGATTCGGAGTGTTAGGCGGTTGACAGGAGAATAGAACAGAGTATTAGTGTATCGAAAATAAAAATGCTTAAATGGATAAGTGCAGTAACATAAGAATTTAGAATAAAAAACAAATGTATTAGAGGTAGTATTGATGTTGGAATCAATAGTGGATAAGATAGGCTAGTTTGGACATGTGAACAAGACATGAGACATGAGACATGAGACATCAACAAGACATGTGGACAAGAGAAAAGAAACTGAAGCAGTTATAAAAATAAACGTTGAAGAAAAAAAGAGGTAGAAGAAGACCAAAGAAGAGATAGATGGAAACAATTGAAAAAGATATGAGGGTTGTTAATGTGTGTGTAGGGCATTGGTTCTCAACCTTTTTGGATTCATGTCACTCTTATACATGTGAGTCCAGCACTATACAACTCCACTCTCCCTAACAAAACATTCCCATATTTATATTTTTTTCCTTAAGAATTTCGTGTCACCCCTACTGGATCCATGTCTCCTCGGTTAAGAACCACTGGTGTATAGGATGTGAATGTTCGTGATAAGTGGAGGAATAGGACAAAGTTGGCCGACCCCAAATAGTTGGGAAAAAGACAAAGAAGAAGAAGGAGATTTTTTCTTGGAAAATCTTCAATAACATTATATTTTCCTCATACTTGAATTATTCTAGTAACAATTTTGAAAACATGAGATAGCCTTTTGCAATTCATAATCAATGATTTTTTTTAATCAATAAATATTTGTTATACCAAATTTTTGTGCCTTGGTATACTTGCGCACCTGGCCCCTCCTACCATCTTGCCAGAACCTAGGTATGGTCATATTACTACTTAACTATCAATATTTCAAAATGTAGCAAATAATGACGTGTTGATTATATGACAACTTTTTTTCAACATCTATTAGGGTAGTAACAGTGCTCCAAATTTTTTAAGTGTTGCCAAAGACTGGTATGTGGACATTATTGTTATTTTATTTGAAGTATTATACATTTTTTAACTTGCTACCCAAAATTAAAAACTGTTTAAAACCAGTTAAAAATTTTCACATATGAGAAAAGGTATATGATGAACACGAAATAAAATATTTAATCTATTTGACCATTTTTGAGTGAAGTATTGAACTATTTATCTGTATATTTGACAACTTGTGTTGTTTTTATTCCATTACACCATATCTTCTAGTTCAAAAACTTGAAACTAAATACAATCTCAAATTACATTTTTTTTTTTTTTTTTATGGTTAAGAAATTTCTAAAAATCAATTTTCTCAACCTGATTATATTTCAATTTTATTTTTGCTTATTACTCCTCCAAAATCAGTTCAAATCAAGAAAAATATTTACACAAATATTGAAACATTTATTACAGAATTTTCCAAAATTTAATCTTTAAAAGGGTACAATCAGTAAATAGGGTATTAAGTGTGAAAAATATTTTTTTGGTACAAATTTCCTTTAAACTTAGTATTGCTAGACAGAACCTATTAAGTTATGAATATTAAATTTGATGTTTGGGTAAATTTATATCATTAAAATCACATAAAATGGGTTTTTAAAATTTAGCTCCTGAAGACATAGTACATTGTAAAAAGTACTAATTCTTCATCTTTGACCTGCTCCTAACTATTTGGGGTTGGCCACCCTTGTTCTATACTTCCACTTGTCACGATCATTAACATCCCCTACACACACATAAACAACCCTCATATCACTTTCAATTATTGTTTCCTTCCATCTTTTCTTAGGTAACCCTCTACCTCTATTTCCACCAACGTTCATTTTAATAACCAATCTAACTGTTTCAGTTTACTATCTTCTCATCACATGCCCAAACCATCTCAGTCTATTTTTTCTCATTTTATCCACTAATGATACAACACCAATGCTGCATCTACATTATAAAAAGTGAAAAAATATATTTCTTGTCAAAATTTTTTTAACAACATAATATGTACTAAATTACACTTGAGAACTTGTGACTATTTATATTAAAAATACCCGAATACCCGAATCACAAAATAATACTCTTTTTTTTTTTTATTTGCGTATTCATATTTCGACAGCCATGTTGTCATCATCACCAGCAGTCGTAGATTCGCGCTGATGATGACAACACAGTTGTCAAAATACGTATACGCAAATAAAAAAGTGTATTATTTTGTGATTCGGGTATTTTATTTTTAACATAATATATCATTAAAATTTGCTACAAATGGATTTTTCAATATTCAACTCCATAATTATTAAGTGTACTATTAAATCAGTATAAAACTGAACCAGGACACTGCTGAATCAGAACAGCTAGTATAATGTTTAATTTGTTTATTATAACAAAATGGATTACTAATTTTTGTTTTATTTCAAAGCAACAAAGTTTGATGTTAGATTTTGTATGAATTATTACTGCTGTATCAACGTTATACTGAATAGTAATTACGAGTATAATTTTATTACAGAATTGTCCGAAGTACTGTGGAACATGGTTTTGCGGATGGGTCTAACCAGTGATACACATTGGGGCGCTCTAAAATTGTACATTATGTTTGGCATGTGGTCAACATTCACACTTGCAATATTAGTCATGATGGAAGGGCTATCAGCATTCCTACATACACTCCGATTGCACTGGTACGTGTTTTTTTTTATCTGTATTTTACCTTAAATCGTGTATTACTCATTTTACAACACGCCAGTGTATGCTTTATCTCATTTGAATTTTTAAGAATATATATACTATACATAAAACTATTTCTTAACTAATTGTATAATATATAGCTAAACAATAGTTTTGGATTGTGATATAATTAATTTCAGTACTTTCAATAAATTATTTATACTAATGTTGAAACATTCTGATTAAATTTACATTTCAATCAGTGGTACGTATAATATATTTAGTTTTAAATTTTTTTTTTATATATGTATAATATATAATTTCAAAATTGGATGATTGTTTTTGTGTTATAAATGCTCCTCAGATCGCCAGGCCTCTTTTGGAGGAAACTTTACGACAACTTTATTACCCTTTGCTAACAAAAGAACACCTTACTAAATAATTGGAATGATATCTGTAAATTTCAACAAATCCTTATTTCCAACACAAATTTTAATAAATGTTGCCTGTTTTCCAATTTTATCTATATATTTAAATGACGTTAAAAATAATTTTAAATTGATAGTATTAATTGTATAAATTTAAAACATCAGTGGCCTGAGTACTACCGCTGCACAGAAATACATAGAAATATAGTCTCATGAAGGTCTGATGTTACTGATGAAATCTACGAGGTGAAATTAATTTTTTCTCTGTAAAAATTGTTATGAGTTGTGCTTTATACAGTGTACATTCATTCAGCATATACTTTATTGTCGTTGAGTGTGTTCATTTGTACAATATGTTTTTTTATCCGTATTGTGTTTTTTGGTACATATAGACTGTAAAACTTATCGTTTATTACAATCGATGATATTACTGTGCTGTGACACTAAAATAAATGTCAAAGTCTTAGGTGTATCGCAAGAAGTGTAATAAGTTACTTAGAAAGACACTACTAATTTTCTTTAAATATAATAAACAAAGAACACTATGAACTAAGAACAAAGTAAATCACGTTACCGATTTTAAATTCTCTATTAATATTGATTTATCATTGCATTTTTTAGATTTTCATAGTTTGTGATAAAAAAAAATATATATATATAATCAAAACGTTTTTCATAGTAAACAAGAAAAATTCATTAAGTCTATGCAATTTACACGTATTAGGTTATTGTGGTATTTTTTGTCTTCTTGGTTTTTATTTTTTTTTTTTAGCACGTTTACTGCGTATGTCTTTTTGTTCAATTTTGTTCTATAGTTCATAAATTCATTATTACTTCTATAATCCTACTCCCAAATGGCGCACGAATACATATTACGAAATAATACTTAAATTATTTCAATCACACTAAATAATTATCTAATTCAATTCAGTGACGCGCTTTGAATTCTAAAGCATTAACTTGAAATGTATATTGGACGCCGAATAGCATTAAACTGAGTTGCCAAACCATCCTCATGTCGTGTTAATTAACGTTTTTAACCCCTAATATTTAGAATTCTTCATGTTTATTTACTAAATAATTATAGTGCCGTCTACACTGACACTTGTCTTATTTCTAATTTTGTGTAAAAGTTGATTATGATTTATAATATTATAATCGTATAAAACCTACTCCTTTTAGTCTGTGGCAAAATCTACCTAAATTGAATTGGCTACAAATAAACTACTTAAACACAGAGTATATGTACCAAGTCTAAGGAAAGTTGTATCAGTCTTCTTAGGGAACATTCAAAAGTACTATTACAGTATTTATTTTAACAAAACAAACAGAATGCCTAAATTTCAGGCAACAAAGAAGAACCAAAAAAAAAAAAACTACTGTTTTGTTAACCATTTATGTCCCAGACGCCTAATTGTTTTGATGATTATTCTGATTCTGAGCCCATACAAAAAATACACGTACAGTACAGTGAAATTATACTCATGTTGAATATCATTATGCAATAATTGCGTTGAAAAATATTAATCGATATTTATATAATTTACTCGTGTGTAACTACAGTTTTCCTCATTTTAGGGTGGAATTCATGAGCAAATTCTATGTTGGTAATGGACACGCATTCCAGCCATTTTGGTTCAAACATGTACTCGAAAATGAAGAGGCTGTTGAGGACTGAAATTTTATTTTTTACACTTTCTCGTTTTTTTCCCAGTTCTTGAACTTTTTTTAACTGTTAAGATTTTAGGTGTTTAATAATACTTTGGTTTTTTATTTTTTTGATTTGTTGTTGTTATACAATATAATACTTTTATCTTTGTTGATTATTTTTATTAATAAAATATATTATGTTAAGCCCCCCCATCTTTGTATACCGATATTTTATTTATTATTTTGCACTGCCACTAACTTACTGAACAATGCATACTTTAGCTTGTATGCTCCTGGCAACTATCATTGTGTAATTATTATTGTTCTAAATTGATTTTAATACGTTTAATTTACCATATTGTTCAAACACATTATTCAATACTATCTTCATATTTATCTAATCAAAGTAGCTTATGAATTTTATTTTAAAGGACCACCCTTTGTATCCAAGTGTATGGTAAGTATACTACTTACACTACGATAATACTCTTCTCTCTAGTTACTTTTACAGGGTTATGTAACATCATTGGATGGTAACAACGTGATAGCTATTTTAAATTATTATTGTTTACCTCGTATTATTAATTTTTCTTTTCTACTCTATATTGTACATTAAAAATTGTTATTGTATGCTTGGAAGCATAAGTTCTCTTATATTCACATGCTGTATTAATTTCAACCATAGTCGAGGTAGTTCTTTCATTTTATTGAACTGTGTGATCTTTATTAACGCTTAAAAAAAAAACAAACGTATAATTTAAAAACAACTTGACAATCATAAGTCCGATTTTATTACTTAAGCCCAAACCTTTAATGTATTATACCTTAAATTTGATATTCAGTGCCTTAAAATATTGCTTCAAGTATTCAAGTAGTAAAAACATACATTGTTATATATATATATGCGTGCTAATCACTTAAAAATTTCAGTTAATTTTTCAATTGGATTATCCAGTTTTCCACTGTAGAGATTCAAGTATAAACGCGTACATCATTGTTTACTATAATTGTTCATCATAACATTTGATTAGTATAATTCTAAATTAAGATTAAGATCAACTTTGCCAATTACTACTCCATAGATAAGCTTTTATGGAAAATATATTAAATTTTACTCGTTTGGAATACGTTGATATAATTTTTTTGTTACAATCGAATTAATAAATAGGTGCTTCTAATCGCCCGTATTTTACGTACATACCAATAATGTGATGTTATCATTAAATCTTTGATTACCGTACGGTTATGTAAGAAAGTTTGAACTGTACTTGTGCCTGACAATCCACTTTAAAAACTTTTAGCAAAACATTTTCAGTATATAAAATATTATCCTCAATATGTACGTTTTCTTTTCCTTAATAACTAAACTACATAAAAATGTGTATTCATTATGTACAAAGCAATACATTTTTTACATACCTGTATAGTTTTATGTTTAATAAAATTTATGTAGTGAAATATTAAATATTTTACACAATATGCATTAAAAAATGATGTGTCGACGGTGGACCGTGTCTGAACAAAAATAACTACTTTATTGTTAAAAATAACATTTGAACTGTTGTCCGGATTATGTACGTTCGACTTTTGCAAATTTAAAATTATACTTTTGGTTCCGATTCTTGAAATGTAATGATTTTAAATCCAGATAATGAGAAGAAAAAAAAAGCACGCTTCATAAGTGTTTTATTTTTTTGTTTTTGTGGGGACTTACTGCTGGTTACTGGTAGAGAATACCTTTGATTTTTAAATCATGATTTTTAAAATGCATCGTATACATTCAGAACCAACACCTACCTGACTGCTGTTCAGTGGTCTGCCGTTTACATAAATGTTTGTAGCAATAATAATTAATTGATAAATATTAACACATTCTAAACTAGATTTTATCTTATTTTTTGTTTTACAAAATATTATGTTTTAGATATTGTATTTTCTATACTTACTGTTAATATATCATTAAAATATTTAGTATTATATAGTTAGAAAATCAAATTAATTTTCATAAATTATTATTTAATTTGTATTAAAACTGTGTGTTTATTCGAGTATATAACAAACGTTATTTATTTAAATAATTATTATTATTATAAGTGTTAACACGTTGATTGCGTATGCCTTCTTGTAGTTCTCGATTTTATTTCTTTTAATTAAATTAATTTTTTAATTACTTCTATGATTATTCTACTCCCAAACAACCTACAAATATACATATTTTTAAACATAACTTCGACCACCCCGAATGATTCAATTCAGCGCTTTGAACTTACATCATTGGACGCAAAATGGCGTTGCCAAACGATTGTTGTGGCGCTGGTACGCAGTCGACGTGTTAGGATGGTAGCTGTATTATAACAAACTCTTAAAGGGACTATTCCCATCATTTAAAATGCTCAATGATCAGAATTTAATTTTAGATGTGTCGAATTTAGGTATTTTATCAACGAAAAAAATGTTATTAGATTTAGTTTTATTTCGATATTAATACATTTGTTATCATTCTTTACATTTGCGTAGATTATAAGATCCGCAACTATAAACCTGTAAATACATACTTGTAAGGCTTGTTTTGCAAAACCATATGGAGTGTACACTGTGTATGGTTTGATAAATAAGTTTAAAACAAACAACTTAATGACCTCGATATCACTTGATGTGTAACGTACCAAAAAAAATGTTATTTATTATTTATTTTTATTATTATTTAATACTGATTGTAGGTACCTATGTGTGTTTAGTGTTTTTTCCTCCTTGTAATTATTTTAATGTGCAAGTACAAATTGTAAAGTATCACCATTTACAATGAATTTTTACTGAAAAACATCGAGCCACTTTCCTCTGTATTTACAAATTATGTGATTATTTTCTATTTTGAATTCCACTGTCCCCAGTGCACCGTGTATACCTACAGTCCAACGCCTTTGTAATGTGTTCATATTTTATTGACGTGTTACTGAACTTCTTTTTGTTACTGTCATTTGTTTCGTTTGTTTTTAAGGATTCTTTAGCGGGACCACTGACAAGCACGTATCTACAAAAAATTGTTTACAAAGCTTTATTAGAATTTTGTTTTATTAAATCTTTATTTATGTGCCATTTGTACAATTATTGTTCTGATTTCTGAAAGTATGTATTAATACGTTTGTTGTCCAATTCATTTTTGTGCGTTTCTAATATCATTGCAAAATCACAAGTAATCTAGATACGAGTACATTTACCTGACAAATTCGTGGACTACGTATTTACTCGCTCTCTGCATTATGAATAATCAATTGCTATAGATTTCAAAATTCATTTTGTTAACACACTAAACAATTCACTACTTAACAAAGTAACAAAAACCGACGTTATTATAATAGTTAGGTACCTAACTAATGTTTTCATTTAATAATATTTTATCTTTATTACCATACTTTTGTTTAGTTTTTGTACATAGGTACTTTATATTATTATTATTATTGTACTATTTATATTTGAAACAATATTTAATATTATATACAATGTATTCGTATAAAAATAAAATAATATATTTTGTTTAGAAATGTTACGAATTTGTACTCGAAACTGCTCTATGTTTAAAAATTAATAATTAATATTATATTCTTATTGTTACAAACATTTTTTTTTTTGTTTCCAACAAAATCCTCCAAAAAACAAGCACTGATGAGATGAGTACGGTGATCGGACGGTGGATTTATTACAAGTAAAAAAAAAAAACCAAACGGAAATAATATCATATTCCTTAAGATTAATCGTATCAGAACAAAAATGTAGTGGATAAAAATAAAATGGGTGAAAATCGTACGGACGATCAAATAATGTGTGACTTTTTATTTTCTAGCCAGGGACGTCGGTAGGAATTTGGGTGGAGTTGCCCGTGTTCGATTCCTGAACGGGATACAAAAGATCTTTTTTGGGTGTTTTTTTACATTTTTAGATTCTGAGCGAGGAAACTAGTGGTTAATTTACAAAGATATCTATTTTTTTTTTATACTGCTAACGAAATTCGTACAAGAAATAGTAATACCGATTTCTACACATACAGTACCATCACTTTTAGCGAATTGGATCAAGATGGTACTTTATATAGAAAGGTTGTTTTTCGATTTTGTCGTCGCGTTATTTCTCCATTATTTAAAAAATAATCGTCGACGAGTCTTCAAAAAAAAAAGTTTCATTCGATTTTAGACTATTTACAGCCATATTTTGATGTTTTTCGTTCATAAATGGGTTAATTTTGGGGTTTTTTACATGAAATTAGAACACAGCACCAGTCGTACATTATATAATTCTGTTTATATTCTAAAAAATTTGAAAATCGGTCTACGCGTTTTATCAGAAAATAAACCATCAAAATATCAACCGATATTGGTTTTAAGATTTTTAACGACGTGTTCTAGATTTCATTAAAATCGCGTACGTAGTTATTTCTCCGTAAATAGTCGTTCTATCGTCTTGGAATTTTGAACAGAAATGTGTTCTTGTACTGAATCGCAACGAAAATTTTTAAAAAAGTTTCGTTCAATTTTATGCCGTTTTTACCTATTTTCGCGATACCGAGATCGTATCCAATAATAACGCGGTCCAAACGGTTCGAAATTTCCACGCGTTATTCAAACTAAAATATTATTTACACGTTTTTCGGACCGTTTTTTATCGTTGAATTTGTAGTTTTAGATCTTTTTTGTACGTCGTACATTATATTTTGGCAACAGCTATCGTACAACGCATTATAGTTACGCGATTAATAAACTTACTCGTGCCATTTTACATAAACGGTTGGATGAACAATATCTACATGATGATAATATTAGGTATTATCGTTTTTATGTCGTACAAAAACATTTAATTACGGGTTTGTTTTCACAACGAGCGAATAAATTACACGTTTTGAGAACGCCACTACGTACTATATAATAATATTACGTAGGAATGCAAAAAATCATCGCGATATTCGCTCGTTCGCTTCGATTTCGAAATTATTACTCGTATTAGCTTTTCGAAATCAATTTTGCCGCGTTACGATATTGTAAAACACTGATTGAATTAGTCTGCGGCTACCGTAGAAAACGTGTTATTATAAAATTATTTTCGCAGTATAATTTAATAATCGGGATACCCCGTCACGTTTCCGCCTGTCTATACGTATGGTACGAATCGCATAAATCAAAATATTATACCCCCCGGCCCACACGTGTTACTGTTATTAATGTCGTATAATCGTTTCAATTTTGTTAAAAATAAGAACAGTTTTTTGTTGTCCGATTTCATTTTACACGGTCGATCGTCGTAGAAAGAAAGCACATAACATAGCACCCCAACAGTCATCATTATTATTATGTTAATCATACACTATATGTATTATCATCATGATACCGGCAGCCGCCTGCGTAATATCATGCAGGTATTTATCGAAAAAAAATAAATCAACTAATACTTTACTTGAGAGTGAATAAATGTCAAACGCCTGTATTATTACAGTGTCCCTCTGCAGCTGCAGAGACGGGCATGATTTCAAATCAAGTGATTCTGAAATCTTTTTCTTAACGATTTTGATTTTTAACGCGATGGTTTTCAGCACAAACTATAATCATCAACGACTAATTTTTACATGATATATACGATGGTTCGCAGGGATCAAAACGCCTATATTATATTTCCATGTTGATACATAAAGGTAGGTACACACGTAGAGGAAATCCTCAATGCCATTCCTCGAGGAAATGCCTCGCAGCCACACGCGCGGGAATTAATCGAGGATTTTATTTGTTTTGACGTTATTTTACCACCACACGAATAACTTTTAACTGTACAGTCCGGCCCTCGCAGTTTTTGAAATTTCGAAAAGGATAATTGGACTGTGCGGGCCGACATGGGCCTCGAGGCTGACCCTATACACGTAGAGGAAATCCTCAATGTTTGGACTGCGCAGTCCCAAGCCTTGAGGAATTCCTCTACGTGTGTACCTACCTTAACGTATGTTACGAACGGTCTGTTTGTTTTCGGTGTTTGACCGCGGTCACCACTGCGGATGTCTGTGGTTACCATCACGGTTTTAAAATATTTTTACCGTTATTATCGCTTTTACCGACGGTAATGATTCTATAGTCAATCAATAGTTTTGATGATTTTAAAAATCATTTCTAAAAGATTTGATTTTTAAATTTTTAACATCAGTTTTTCGGTAATTTTGGATTTTAAAAATCGATTTCGCCCATCTCAGAGGTCTGCACGCCGTATTTTCGTCGAAAAATCGATTTCCATTTTTCATCCGCAGAATAATGACTGTGTTTTAGAAAACCGAAACTCATAAAAACATCATCAAAAAGTTACGCTGTTATTAATGTGTTTGAATTATTACCGAATAATTTCGCAGAGAAACATTAACGTGGGAATAATTTTGTGTAAAAAATGTTTACCCCCCAACTGCAGTTCGTCATTTGTTTAAATCTTTTCACTACGGCTATTCAAAAACTTTTTGAAAATATCGAACGTGATTTGACACTGCCAGTGCGGTAAAAATAAAAAACACCCAGATACGCGTGATGACTACAGTACCTACGTTACACACTCGAAAAAAGAGAACACCTCCGACACGACCAAAACCGTTCGTTTAGCGATACGACTAATATTGGTTTTGGGAACTCGTAATTATCGACTTTTAAATCTAGATTCTTACTCTCCCCGACCTATATATAATAGAATATAAATTTACACGGTAAAAAATCCGTTATGGCACAAACAATAATTATCGTGATACGGTATTATAATTACGTATTTGTGCTCGTACTATACTTTATATTTTCAATTATTTCATTACAATATTGTTGTAATATTATATGATTTTCTGAAACGTATACTTATCGTGGTGATTGGCACGCAATTTAATCGTATCATAAGATATATAAAATGACGTACTTTCACGTGTAACTTCTAAAATAACGATTTATACAGGGTTGAGTTGTACTCGAAATAGTGACTAAAATAAAAAAGTGACCGTCGTTGTACGTTAATAAAACGAGTTTCACAAATAACGTATACTGGTATACATATTATATATAAATGGATTGTCAAAAACACGTTTTTCCTTAATTTTTTTACTGTAACTTTTACATTCGAGCTACCCTCTAAGTACGATAAGACGTTAATAGAAAAAATTGCTCTCAGAATCAAAAAAAAAAAAAAGTAAGCGCCGGGATCGGTCTAGTTCGCGTGGATAGTTTGACGGGGTAGCTTTGAGCGGGTCACTAGTTTAGAGGTTGTGGTATAAACGCATTATTTAATTTCTGAAAGCGACGATAAATTATTGCCTTTGAAAATACGATTCTGAGCGACCTCAGTTGTCCAGTACACGTCGTGGTAAAAACATTACTTTAAAAATAAAAACTTTAACGAAATCTGTATCTTTCTTATTTTCGTATTGTGTTAAAGTATCAGCTTTGTCCGATCTTTATTTTGGATGTTGTATTCAAAAAAAAATCTAAATCGACGTGGAAAAAACACGTTTCACGTAATTATTTGTTTCTCCCATAACACGACCACCCGGAATGACGAGTTTTACGACAAAATAACGACATATAATCGGCTATAAACCAAAATCGTGTTAACCAATTTTCTACATATGTAAAACTATCTCGTTCAGATTGTAATAATTTAGATATAGGCAGGCAGGCAATTATCCAGAGATTTTTTTCCGGATGAGGGAAGGGGCTGATAAATTATAACATAATAAAATTTTCTAAAATACGCTTGATTAGAAATTCGTAAAGCACCGATTAAATGTACTTTTGGTGTAAATTGTGACTGTTCAGAATATATAGTGCATGTTTAATCAGCTTTATCAACATAGATACTCAAATATGGAGCTTCGAGGTAAAAAAATAATAATATAAATATACGTCTAGTTGAACATAGTACCTATACACAATCGTTAAAATGTTGATCGTTTCGGTAGTTTGGATTTTGTTTCTATCCTTAAAAACCGTAGAGTCGATCGAAAAACCTAGAAGTATCAAAAGCTCAGAAAATCCGTTTCTTCACGAGGTCGAACTAACAAATGGGAACACTTCAATAATTGGAAAAGTGTACTCGTACCAACCTATAAACGTATTGCAAATGTCATCACCATCAATCAAAAATTGCGTTTTCAACAGCTTGTTAACGAACTGTGAGTTGGCTTTTTGGATTGTAAGTAAAATACAGGAACTTATTAAATCGTCTAGTTTATTTTTTCAAAACAAGTTCAGGTTTTATGAGCGGGACAGTGACGAGCTTAAAAAAGAGTTTAAAAACAACTGGGAAACATTTTCAAACTATGTTAATACAACTATTGAAGAATTTTCTATATTGGCTTATACATCAGACATGTTGCACAAAAATACTTCGAAACAACTGTTTCTATTTTCGATAAAATATCAATACATATTACTAACGGTAAAAAGGGCGGATACTGTTACTGACCGTATGGCAAACACTGAAACCTTACGATTAATTATTATAGAAATGATTGAACTTCAAAAATTTTTGTTAATGAGCTGTGACGTGGTAAATAAAAACAAATCCCAACCGTCGTATGGTACAACGGCAACGATGTCGTGGGTACCAGTTAATGTTGATGAAAACGTTTCGAACAGAAATATCGAAAAACTTTTATGCATTAGAAAAGAAACAACGATTTTTGACAAAGAATTAAAAAATAACAGTGAATGTAAATTCGATAATGCGTTGCATAGTGTTATAAACGTTTTTACAAACAGACGACTTTTAGAATTAGTCGGTAGTGACCAAGTAAGAGTTACAGAAGATGAATATGTACCATTTGGTGATATCGTAAATCAGGCAAAACAAAATTATGATATAAATTTACTGTGTTGGTGTTATGAAACAATTTTTATCGTCATCGTTAAACAAATTATTAGAATAATGATACGTCTTCCACAATTTTGTTATGACGAAAAAGATTCTAGAAATTTAGAAGATTTATTAAAAAACTTTGCTAACGCTTACGATAGTACAACATACCGTGACGCTGTACCATTTTATATAAAAAATGGACTTTTTCTTATAAGAAAGATACGAGAAGATACGGTAGGAAAAATGCAAAAACAGTTGATAGAATATTTACATTTTCTCAACAGCAAAGACTTTAAATTATCAACTTCAATTGAATTTAAGCTAAATGAAAATGAATACAAAATTTCTGATGAACAAACTGTCTGTAATAATTACAGTTTTTCAACTGTAGCAGTATTATTGAAAACTATTACTGAAAACGTACCTAATTTTGAATGTTTTCAATATTTTTTTAAACCTGTACGAGATGGTTATAATAGTAGTTTTATGCCATCGGTCAACAGCATACAAATTTTGGTTCCAAAGCTTAAAAGCGAATTAGAGTATCACTGTGGTTTTATCACAAATATATTTTTTCTCTGTTATCAAGCGTACACTAATGTGAACGAATATGTTGAAAAAAAATCTCACGAAATAAAAAACACGTATTATAGCGAGCTTGAGAAAGTTATTCTTAAAGTCAAAAATAGTTTCCTTCGAATAGTAAAAACGAATACAGGCCATGTCGATATTCTAACAACGGCATACGAAATGTCTGTCATTCTAGTTAACTGTAAGCTTGATTATAATAATAAAATGTTTCAATTCAAAATCCAATGGGTTTTAAATGTGATGATGAATGAAATGAACCGGTATGGAGTAAGATTTTGTACTAAAAATAATTCAAATTTCTTGTTCTTTAACGACATTTATTTTGACGAACTCAGCAATACAAATTCCATATACGAATCTATTGAAAATTATTTTACACGAAACGTTAATGTGAAAAATTTCAGTTATCATGGACAACAGTCCGAAGCAAGTATTAACGATGACGACTGGACATTTTTCAGTGTTGATTACGTTTATAAATCATTTGTTGAAAAATCTGTTGTTTTTTCTTCGTATGAAAACAAAATAAAGATCATTTGGAATGGTTCAGTTCAAATTCCGAAAGAAATGTATAATAGTTATGAGTCTGGTATTGTGTTCAGCCCGTGGATTGTCTATTCGCTATACACATTTATTTTTAAATTTTACGCTGCAGTAATATTTTATCGAATTAAAGAGGTGTTATTGACAAAGAATAACAATTATATCAAAACAATTTTAAAAGCTATGAAAAAAAAACTCGATGACGCAAATTGGATAAATCATTTTCCCGGGGAAATGAAACACGTTTTGAACGAAATTGACAAATTTTTTCTGTCTTCTTCAAAGGGATTTAAAAATTTGTCTAGTCTAAACCAACAAATAAAAACAATTGAAAAACTTTTTTTTACGTTAAATATTGATTTCGAAGATATGGATACATTTGATAACGAACCAACTTGCTTTTTTTACAACTTGCAATCAAAAAAGAAAACCAATTATAAAAAATTGTTAGAAAACCGTTTTGAAAGTGCACTCTTTCAGTTTCTGAGTAATTTACATACCATTTTTAAATACTACGCAAAAAGCATTCCAGACCGACAATCGTGACCGTTCTGCATCAATTACAAAATGGCGTATGATATGAATCACAAAAAAACTTGTCATCAGCAAACTACAAAATTATATACATATATATATATAGGACTACAAAATAGTTTTGATATTAATAAAGTGAAGTGTATTGCTTTCAAATTAAAACATTTTTAGTGATATGTTCAATACAAGCTCTATTTTTTTCGTAGGAATTTATTTGTAGGTTATATTAAACATCGTATAAAACATTTCATTGGAAAATATTTGCAATAAATAAAGTCAACTTATGTTTTAATTTTTAAATGTTTTTTTTTTTTTTTTCCCCCAAAGAATAATATCAACGAGATAATTTAGTTTAATCACACACATTTTATAATATTTTCAATACTTTAATCTACGATTTATTAAACTGAAAAAAAAAAATTAAGAAAAATAGAGGACAAGGTAAATTTGATTTAACCTAAGTCGACAACCTACTTTTTTTGTAGATCACAGCATGGAGTGTGTGACTGTTTTGCGTGTGTCATTGGTTTGAAAGAAGAAATATGATATTTGTATAAAATTTACAAACAATGGATCGCTTACAAAAATTAAAAGTTATTCATTTTATAAAAACAATGACTCTTTACTTGTAGTGCGTGTTTAATCAGCTTCGTCAACACACAATAACACGGTTTAAGTTCGCGGCAACTGGCATGAAAGAAATAGAAATAAGTATCGAAAACTCAGCATAATTTAATATTTAACGAATATTTGTTAAAATGTTTTTTATTTCGGCAGTTTGGATTTTGTTTTTATACTTAAAAACCATAGTACCGTTTTTAGAAGAATTGATAGAAAGGCACAGAAGTGTCAATATCTTACGGAATTCGTTTCTTCACGAAATCAAACTTAAAAATGGAAACACTTTAATCGGAGAAAAAGTTTGCTCATACCATTCTATAAACGTATCGCAGACAGTACCACCGATCGGCAAAAAACGCGGTTTCTATTTGCTAACAAACTGTGAGTTAGCTTCTTGGATTGTATGTAAAATACAAACTTTAACTAAGTTATCTCATTCATTTGATCAATTAGGGTCAAGGATTTACAAAAAAAAAGACGATTGCGCGCTTAAAAATCAGTTAAATTTTAATTCGGGTGAATTTTTAAACTTTGTAAATTACAACGGTTAAATATTTTTCAGAATTCGTTTGTACAGTTCTATACGTCAGACGTGTCTCGGCACACCATAATACATTTTTACTTTAATACAACCGTTTACTTTTTTAATAAATTCTCATTACATATTGTTATTGACGAAAAAGTGATATCGTTACCGACCGTGACACTGAAATCCTAAATCCTGGTAACGGTTCCACGGGCACGCCACTTACCTGGCGCCGAGGTCGACCGCGATCGCCCAGGCTGTTCCTCCGGGGCGAGGCCAGCTCATTGCACCGACCACTGCGAGTGTCCCTCGGGCGGCGCACAACTTTTGGTGCAACTGCAGTGGTGTCTGGCTGCTGGGGTTCTGAGCGATTTCCTCGAGAAATTCACGACTACGCGTGGCCATGTGATCGATTGATATCGATACACTAGTAATCTATGTACCATAACCGAGAGGTATCTCGAGATAATCACTCGAAACGTTAAATTCAGATATCGAACCGTTGCTAGCGACGGGAATCGGTAAAATTAGCTATCAAGACGATCGCTCTGGACCAAGTTTTCACACGAAACCCGGTTAAATTGGTGAGAAGTACAGATTTTCACTGTATCGTCTTGAATTTCGGCGCCGTTTCCCACGAAAACGTCTAATCGGACGCCGTTTCATCATTCGAAATGTTTTTCATTCGACGTACTTTCAGTTTCGAGAATTGATTGTTTTCAAAATAAATGAGATATCACTCGAAACATTCAATCGGAAATATTTTTTTAACAATCGAGACAGTACAAATGCCTCTGTTTGATAAGTGAATCTTTATCTCCCCAAACACACAGCATTGCGAAGGGCGATTCTTGTCACGAGACCTTTCATCGGAGGTGTCGAACGTAAAAATCCTTACAGTTCCGCTCAGAATCTAAAAAGGAAGTAAATAATAAACTTGTGTAAAAAATAAAATACGATATATATTTCCGACTGCAATAATAACATAATAGCGTTTAAAAAATTTAATTAGATCGTTCTTACACGAGTGAAATGGAAACAAATCGTTGTTACGTTATACATCGACAATAATGTAATATTGTAGAGAAAACAAAACATGATATTAATGGATTCGAGGGGCGATAAAAAATTATACGTTTTTCTGAAAAATATTAACAAATAATAATAATAAAAAAAAAACCGTTAATAATGATTACACAGAGTTTTTCTAATAAAAAATAAAAAATAAATATATATAATATATATATATGATGATGCGTGATAATAACTATGCGTATTAAGGCACATTCCTAAACATATGTTATTTACACAATAAATACATTTTTACACGATAAATTCTTAGTTTTGCGCGTTTCCTCCGGTTCAACCATAAATGAATGAAAAAAAAACTCTACGTCTTTAAGGTAAAAAAAAAAAAACTATAAGTTGCGTTTTGTGCGAATTAAAAAACAAAAAAAAATACGACGTCTTCGCGCGTGTCCTCCGCGGTTCATCAAACGGCGTTGACGGCGGGCAGTGGCGGAACGACTGTGGCTTTCGGCTTGATCAACATCTGTGCTCTCTTCAGCGTGTAATCCCATCCTCTCCATCGGAACCAAACGATCCCTAAACGCAGAAAACCACCACGGTCATTAAACGGAACAATACGGTCAGTTTCTACACATATTGCTATACTGTCTTAGGTCGGCAGTTCGATTGCTGTGTGTGTGCGTGTGTGGAAGGTTTTGTTTTTTCGCGATCGGTTAAAAATTCGCTCACGAAAACGATTTCTACTACGGTGCTGAGCGAGCTCTCGATTGACTCTAATCGAGCATAGAGAGACGGAGAAATCGGTCGCGAAATTTCAGATCTTTAGTTTGAACGACGTGTGAAAATTTCAGACCATTTGGACCATTGCTTGTGGAATTATTATACGTTTTTAGCGTATTTTCACTGCAACAGTGCGCGCGGAGGGTTGCGATCAAAATTACACCGTCTCAAAAAAAAACGGTGTTGTTATAAACGGTGCGAGATGCATAAACCTTTTATACCTGCGCGCGTATAAAAAATTTACTTTTAGTTCATAAAAAATAAATGTTTTAAATAAACACAGAATTAACTCCGTGTCAAGGAACTCTACGTATTTTTTGTGTAACGGAAATATTATACAGTTGAATTATTGTTTGTACAAAATTTCTTTTTTTTCAACTATTATTCCGCTGTTAGATAACGCCGTCGCAAATAGCGTTCAGCGCGAGATGATCAGTCAAGCAAATTTGAAAAAAAAAAAAACTAAATTAAATATAGCTCTGCCTATGTACATACGAGAACTAAATAGTGCGCGTCACGCCTAAAATTAATTATAAAAATTGCTTAAAATCGTTTTTTCTGAGTTTGATTTATCACTTTATTACTGTAAATAAAATTTTAACAATTCGGTTAATTTCATTACGGATAAACGTGCTTATCGACACGGTATTTACGGAGTATAGTTTTATGGAATACATATTACAACGTTCGGATTTTGAATGTGGTTATATTCTCGCGCGATTCGTCCGAAAACGATGAACGTGATTGTCCGTACGCCACGCCGGTAAGGCTGATGATGTATTTCGGAAAAATATTACGTTTTCAAAACAAGTGAATTGTGTTGTGTGTAAAACATTGAAAATCTGATTATCGACAAGCATCGAGTAGTTAATAGTTTTGTTTATTTTGTGCGTTTTGTAAATGCGTTTTTAACGATTTTACGTAGTGCAAACATTTCGGAGGGAAAACGACCTGATTCTATAACAACGCCAAACATTTAACTATATACGCCCCCAACTACGTCTACCAAAATATGTTTATCTACCTTGTCTGGCCGTTAAATCTTGCGGGTCGTTTAAGTACAATCCGTTAAGTCCTCTGCCGCACGATTTCCACCACCAGCCTCCTTTCAACATCGACGCACAGTTCAAGCTGGACCTGTCGTTATCTCTGAAAAAAAAAACAAATACTTTTTAAGTGTTCTAGGCATATAACTTATTTTCGGTTAACATATAAGCACTTAAGATATCGATATATTAAAGTTTAAACATCTGCGAAATGTACGTATACAGTTTTTTTTTTCACGATATTCTCGTTTGCCCGTGTGAGAAAATAGTTTTGCCGTTCACTAAGAAAATATAATTTATATAATCGACTATAAAATTCAAATTATAGATCAAAGTCTTTTCCTGTTTATCTGTTTGAACAGAGAAACTAACCGCTAAGAACGTGCTGCGTGTACGGTTTTCGAATTTTTCGTTATGTTTATGCAGTGCGCGTAGTGAAAAATTTATTTTGTTGTAAATTCATTTAAAATTAGTTTTAGGTGTATTTTCACTGATCGAGGCGTGCACATAACTGCGTAAAACGTGTTTTAAGACTATCGATCTCAAACGGAGAATTCGGTTGTTTAGTTATAATAAAGTCAATAGCGCCAAACTCACTCGTACGTAATTAAAAGTTTTTATGTTTTCGAGTCGACAAAAAACAGTTACAGACTGTCGTAAAATAAGAAAACTGTGTAATATGAACACGTACACACGGACATTTTGTTTGCCCCGATGTATCAATTTGCACATGTTTAGTTCGATTTTTTGGTACAAACAAAAAAAACCCCGAACGAGCGCAGTGGTTCTTGTGAAGTGGTCAACGAGACGAGAAAAAAACGTCTTTTTGATTATGTACAAATTATTTATTCGTTTCGAACCTGTTGTACGTGGAGAACGGGCTGTTGTTGCTTCCGTACCACGGATCGTTCAATGAGTCACCGGCGTTGCCTTCGTATCCGTCAATCTCCAGCTTGTAGTACTCGGATTCCGAATAGATTTTGAAATGCGAGTATTGAGCGTATCTACATAAAAAAAGTCGGACACAACATGTGATGAAATTCTCACGAAAACTACGTATAGCGACGATTGTGTTTAAAAATTCTGGTAATTATTAGTGTTTTAGTGTCGACAGTAGGTAGAGGTCTGCGCGGTAAAAAATATTTTAGCGTTTGAATATTTTACTTTCAAGGGGTAATATTCACGGATGTTTAACGATCTAATTGAAAACGTAACACGATACGTTTCTTTGATCGTACAAATTTAAATACGTTTCATGATGTATTTGAGTTCGCGTCATAATTAATCCTCGTATCGAAAAAAAAACACGACGGGTAATTTTACGGAATTATTTTTCGTATGTTAAATAACAACTTTTTTTTCCTTGAAAAAGACTATTTTGGTTTTCTCTAAACCAAAAAGATATTTGGAAATCATCTGTAATATTCGATCATTTTAAATTTTTGATTGACTTTCCACAGAAAGGGTGATTTTTTTTTTTCGGTGGCGTCCATGTCGTATTTGTTTTGGGGTGAAAATCAATAAATACCACTGGAGTTCATAGACCTTTCATTAGAGGACTTTGAAAATCGGAACATTCCTACGAAAAGTTTTAGACAGAAAAAAAAAAACACCATTGTAAAAACAATAATACACATTCGCTCAGAATCTAAAATGAATAAGTAAATAGTATAAATATTCCATTTTAAATTAATCGCATACAAAAAGACCAATGTTCAGAGTTATATTTATAAATTATACTTGTTGATCATGTAGAAAAACAGTATTGGTGTGCAGTAATGTGCAGTTTTTATACATTATAACGGCGAAAAACCGATTTACCTTCTGTTTCCCTCGAAATCTTCCAACTCGATCCTCAGCATGTATTCATCGTTACTGGTCAGCATGTAAATATTTTCATTACCCATCCAAAATTCTTTAGTAGGATCACCAAATCCGTTTTTATAGTCGGTCCAGTCTCTGTTGAAATTTTCTCGTATCGGATCACCGATATCATCTCTACGTTGGATAACCTATAAACACGGTGCATATCAATGAACGCGTGTCGTAAAATAATAATATTATAGAATCACCGTCGGTCGGCAACACGCGGGTACTTGGATTATTTTAAGAAAATAACAAGAAAGTAAATAAGATATAAAACTGTAAATGCAACTGTACAGGCAATAAAAATAAATAACCGTCTTCTTTTTTAATTTGAAAACTTTCTGTTGATTAGCTCAGTGTAGGTAGTCGTTTGTCGAATTGCCGTATATATACGTACATTTTTTTATGTCTCTTATTTTTATTCATATGAATTAGGAAAACTCGTAAAAAAAAAAAATACGATAAAATGTTTTTTTTTTCATTTCTCTATAGAAATAAATAGACAGACGAAACTTAATGATAGACTGATTTCTATCGCGCGGGAGAATCTATAATGATAATTAAAATGAAATTTAAAAACGGACTAGCATTCAAAATTGTTCTGCCAAAAAACTCGACGCGCGCACAGACTAATAATACGATAAATTATTTAATTTAATAAAAACGGAGAGCAAAATTGTACGGTTGAAAAATCGTTTAGGAATTTTTTGATACACGTATATTATAAGAGTTGTCTTGAAAAATAGCGCGTTCTACACGAAATTCGTCTTTGCGTGTTTTTTTTTAAAAAAAATAAATCAAAATCGCTCGTTTGAAAGCCACCCCCTCAATATATATGTTTAAGTTGGCTAACCCTTGTCTCACGCTGTTGTGTGTTATTTTCGGTTAGCAACATCGCGTTTTGAAAGCAGTTCGAAATTTTTATCAAATTTTAACGGGAACCAACACGTGAAAACAAATACCGCGTATGAGTAGTTCGTTTTAAAAAAAACAATAACCCGTTCGGTCAAACGGGAATCGATTCGGCTCAGAGCTATTGTTGACGTAATGTTTTTTTTTTCTTTTCAAATTTCGTCCCGACCTTGCCGCGAAACGTGCTCCCCTTGCCGGATAGTTATTTTTTTTTTTTTGATGGAATCATTATTATTACACGCCAAGACGAAGGTTGACGTGTCTTGTGCGTATGGCAAAAGGGTATATATATATATATGTATTACGTGAGCTTGCAGGTATTGTTTTGCGGATTAGGGACAGTTAAGGAACGATTTAGAGAAAATAATTGGATAAAAATAATAATAAGCACCGCGGATACATACCTACTATATAGGTGCACAATGCTGAATGCACAAGGAGCTCAGAAAAACGTGTATGCGCACGATTATGACAAGGCCTCGCGTCGAAGTAAAACGAAAAAAATACTCCACTCGATCTACGTATTTTTGTTTTAATTTTTTTATTCATACCATTACGCTGGACGGTTCATTTCAGTGATCTTTTTCGCGGTCACTTCTCATTGTGTTCTGTGTTTGAACAATTATCGTTTTAAAAAATATCGATTGTTTTAATCCGTTACAACGTTTCCTACACGCGTTTTTACGAGCTGCAAGTAGTGTTCATTGTCAACAAAACAGAACGTTTTTGTGTATAGTAGAATACGATTCAATGTGTTGTTACGATTTCAAGTAGGTACATTATTCGTTAGCCGGCTCAAAAAAAAAAAACTTTTGATTTATTCTTTGTTACCATGAATAACAGATCGTGATTCAAAAAATTATTTTATTCATCGCCGTGTAACGAAATTCCCTTTAAAAAAAATGGACCAAACAAGCATTGCTAACTATTAGTAAAGCAGGAATCACTCTGGGTCACGTGGGCAGTTTGACGGAGTGGCGACTACGTTTTGGGTGGATTGACTGGTTTGTGGTTCAAACGTATCATTCAATATCCGAGAGCAACCGTTGCCTTCGAAAATACGATTCTGAGCGAGCTCGGCTGTCTAGTATTACGTCCTGGTAAAAACTAAATTTTACAATAAAAATACTATATTAACTAAACTACACTTAATTATACTAAACGACTATTATCGAATTTGTATCGCGCGTATTAAAATACGAAGGTTGTTCCGATCATTGTTTTGAATGTTATGAAACTAAATCCGACGACGCCGTGGATTTGGCGATTTCGCCGTCGTTTTCGGCACAAACAACAAAAAAAACATCAAAAAAATGCTTCGATCGAAAGTCCAAACTTTTATGCGGTATTCAACGATTGCAGGAGCGGCACTCCTTCTGCTCCAAAAACAGAATTTCACATTTTTCGCCGTAAAACTTTTTTTTTCGCGTCAAAACTCGAAAAGTAAGCGAAATTTAAAAAAACACCTTCAACCAAAGTGCCACCGGAGTTCGCGGAGGTCCTTTTTCCCGTTAGACTGAAAATCGCGGAGAGAAAACATCGTCGTTGTAAAAACAATATTATTTTATCGTGCGTTTCCCTGCGCTCAGAATTTAAAAGTTATTTCAACACAGTATGTGTGCGCTGCATACAATGTACGATGTTGCGACAGTGCATATGTTGCCTGTGTTTGTTGTGCGCGCGTTATTATTATATAGTACTCGGCTGACCACGGAGACCTTGCACGCGGGCATAACACAATCGTTTTATCAAAAGTCCCTAAACTGTTTTTTTCTTTTTTGCTCACGACGGTTACATCATTCCGTCGGTCGAGGTTACCGAAAAATAATAGTTATGTAGTAAAAAAAAAAATATTGTCAACGAGCGTAACATACGCGCGTGTAACACAATGTACACTTGACGTGTAACAACGCGTTTTTCTTGTAATTTGCTAGTAAATTGTGTCCTCTGTAAAACACAACATTATGCACCGTCGTGTACCGGGCGATAAACGGTGACAAAACCGCGAAATACGATATTGTGAAAACAAAGCGCCGGTCGCGTGGGTAGTTTTTTGACCGAGTAGTTGCTTTGGGCCCTCGTCGCTACTTTAGAAGTTGCGGTTCAAACGCGTAACATAATACTTATGTTCGCTGACATTGTCGACATATTATTTAGTAGTGTATTCGTAGGGAGAGTAAATTAACGTTTTCAGAGTCAATATCGTATCCAAACACGTTAACACTAAACATAGTCGAACATGGTTGAACACAACCAGTATATCCAGCGAATCGAACATGTAGTTTTAATGCGTCAAAATCTTACCGTCCAACCTCCATCGGCGATTTCCTGTTCGCAGTACACCTTCAGGTACCAGTAAGCAGTGCCTCTGATTTGCAAATAATACACGCCAGATTGCTTCATGCCCGCGTTCAACAAGTCCAAACACGAAAATCCCTAGAAAAAAAAACAAATTTTTCGTGAATGAACGCAACAATATTTAACGGCTCGTTCTGCTCCGCATATTCGCGTGATAAACGTGGAGAAAGATTGATATCTATGTAGTATATAAAACTGTTTTTAAGTAAAATATAATGTAAGTGATTAAATATTGTGTTGTTTAGTGTGGTTAAATCGAAAAATTACTCAAAATTAAACTCGGTATGTACATCTTATCTGCGGTTTTGACCTGGTTGCGGAAGAACACCGCCAGATTGCACACTAGTCTTGCCAGAAAAGCAACCCGAAAAACAAAATCAAAAACAAATCCGCGGGAGGAAAATGATTTTTTCAAACACGCAACACGTTAGAAATAGTGAGATCGACAGTAGCGCTGTCTATCAGAAAGTTTGATTGTTTTTGGAGTTTTGGGCCAAAAACGAAAAAGTTTTCGAAATTGCTCCGTCACTCGGTCAAACTTTTCACTATAGAACGATCCCGGCTTTTTTTGGATCTTTTCTCTAAAAACCGCTCCCCGAGATTTTTTTCTGCGTTCGTCCCCGACGAAAACTTATGCCATTATTGTTATTTATTCACAGTGGCGGTAAGTATACAGATTACTCTACGACGGCCTTTTTCAGCGCACTCGTTTATAGTGTTTCGAAATCATATACTCGTATTATACGCGCACTGCAGCCTGCATATGGATACGGTGTCGCCACTATTATTATAATATAGAAAGGCGCACTTCCGATCGAATAAAAATGTCTCGTATATAATAACAATTATAATGAATTTTTTTTTGCTTTTTTAAAAACCGACCTTGCACGACGTTCGTCTTGAATATCATACACAGAGAACCATAAACGTAATAACATTATCATTACACAGTAATATTACACATTATTAGGTATGTTATACTATCGGTAAATTTCTCGTGTGAACTTCTCTCGTGTGCCGTTTTTTTTTTTTTTCGTTTCATTTTTAAAATACTTAATTATTTTATTAGATTTTCGCACGCGTACCTGATCGTTATTGCGTGCGCGCGACCGTTTGGCTTCGCACCAGAAAAACTAGTTTCCGAGTGTGCGTGTATACTCTTACAATATCCTATATTATATTACCTATATCATTATAACCGTATTATTAATTATCGTTATTACGATGGTCACAACTATTATAGTAATGTACCTACCTACCTATGTGGCGATTGTAAAAAACCGCCGAGACTGCGAGCTATCAAGTGTAAAATTAGGTTTATTTGATGTATTGTCGTTCCTTTAAACCATCAATATGCTTGTACTACGGTTTATAGTTTACGTTTATGCTTCTGTTCATAACATACCGATTTGGAAACGTGTTTTTGCTGCGTCGAAAACGTAAAAGAAACCGTTGTAAAAACACGTCATATAGGGACAAATCATAGTGTGCATACGTTTTCAAACTTTCCAAAAAATCTTTATACAGTTTCGTTCGAACGATACGAACGTGAGATCGGGTTATTATTGCAATACGCGTTAGTTTTTCATTTTTATCGTTTTTCAAACAAGTTTTGATCGAAAAACAGCAGCAAGTTAACAATATTGATTTTAGCCTACAAAATTTATGAAACACTGATTTTTAAACCTTCTCTCTAAACGTTGAATGCGGGCTGCATACACCCAATTACTAGATACAATATACAACAGGGTTGTCCAACTGGCGGCCCGCGGGCCGCATCCGGCCCGCGATGCTATTAACTGTGGCCCGCGTAAGGTTTTACGAATATATATACTTATACAATGTCAATTAGTGTATGGCCCGCAACCAGATCAGAGGTTTAAGTTTTGGCCCTTGAGGCCTTGCAAGTTGGACACCCCTGATATACAATTTCAAATTCACATTTTAAACGAATTTGAAGTGCTTTTGTGAATCTAAGATATTTACTACTAGTGATATTATAATTTTTACAAATATTTTACGTAGGTACTTGTACTGAAAAAATCAAAAAACGTACGTATAAAAACTCGAAACGAATTATAGTTGAAATAACGTAAATCATAAAAATTATTCGGTGAAAAATGAATAAATTTTCTGGTTTAAGAAAATGTTGTTTTCATAATCAAGGCGTTGCGTTTGCACCGCTTACACGTAGGACATGAAAACACATTTCTTTCTAAAATATTGTTTTTACGAAAAAAGTATAAGGTTCTATATAGTGTGATTTATACGGATTGTTTCAATATCGTTATAAATTCCAAAAGAGCAACAACAAAGTTACTAAATTTTCATTTTCATGCAGATTCTCTTGTTAACAGCTATATCGTCGCACAAACAAATATAATTTAAACATTATATATTCGATTAAAAAACGGTTTTCACTAAAAAAAAAAAAAAATGATACCGATTGCGTTATACAGACTGTATTTAAAACCGTATAACTTTTCTGACCTTGCGGATAGAACGTATACGTAAAATTGAACGCATGAAAAATATACTCAATGATACTGTGCGAAATATTATTCAAAAACATTTTTTTTTTCTAGTTGTTTTACCTACCGAACGTATAAAAACCTTTCGATAAACTTATAACTGTTAATAGATAAGCTTTGTGATTCATCATACAAATGTGTATACAAATCAAATATTAAATATTTTTTTTTTTTTTGTTATAAGAACAAAGAGGCACATTTTTTAACATCAATTTGGCAATAATATTGTTACAACAACATTACGAACTATCGATTACAATATAATACCAAACACGTTTTAAAATTAAGCGTGTTATCCTCTTGTATATTATGATCTGCAAGTAACAATGACATTGTATGTTTGTTATGATACGTCTGTTACCTTCCAGGGACTAATGGATGGAAAAATCAATAAAAATTGCCCGTCCAATATTTCTTATATCGAATATGATTTTATGATCGTTAATAAGAAACGATAATGATATAATTATCATTGTCGTTCGCGTTTCCCCTTGAACGCATACAACGGACGGGTCAAGATGAAAAAATATTAAGTATAATATACAAAATTAATAATCGTTTTGTGTGCGTTTCGCGCGTTGTTTTCGTTGCGATTTTATTCCAACGATAAAAAAAAAAAAAACAATATCTTCGTCCGCGATTCGGTCTCGGGTCATTGCAGCGCGTTTGCATTGAAAGTTCGTGACGAAACGGATTTCATTTATTGATTACCGCCAGTGTAATATCGATGGTTTACCTATATACGTATTGCAGTGTACATGCCTACAACGCTATAATTATCTGCAGGTCGTTTCGAAACGATAAATACGTAGGTATACGCGGTGTTACGATCTTTTACAAGTTATTTAACCCGAAAAAGCTGTCTAAAATAAGTGTCCGTGGATTTAATAAGAAATTTAATTAATAATTTTACCACGAAAATCCACACGGACTTCACCACTGCACCTGTATGGTTACCGGGAAGTTTTGCGCGCCGGGAGAGAGTCACGGGAAAAATCCGAAAAATTGGAAGACGCGAATCGTTCGCAGTCGTTTAAAGTTGGAAAATATGCAAAATCAGTCGTAGTACTTGTGATTTATATTTGGGACGAAATTCACGACTAACGCGAATTTATTTTTTAAGACTCGATGTGTGTAGAACGAAATTTGCCATCCGTAGAGAAAAATTTCAAAAAAATTCCCACCAACAGTTTCCGGATGCACACATAAAATGGTGTTTTTTTTTTCATTACAAAAATTAAATGATCCACTGTTGCGCAGTTAGCAATAGTGTGATGACTATACTGAATACGTATAATAATTTGAATTGGCAATTTTCACAAACACACGCGACATACTACCCGATGAACTTTTCTTTAATATTATGGTTCATAGAAAAATTGAAGGCTCCCTCGTATTTTCATTCACGCGAGTATAGGTTTCAAACTGTTAAAACACAAAATAAATATGTACTCATTGTATTATTGTATATTGCACAGCTACGACCGCATTTTAACATTTAAAAAAAACAAATCTAAAAAGAATCTTTGATAATACGTTGAAATTTGTGCCGAAATCAGTATCAAACACGTACACAAATTCTGTCAGTAATTTTATCGAAAAAAAAAAAAAACGTACCTATCGTTTATAAAATACGCGAGTAGATTTCTACAAACAAAATCGCAAAATGATTAAAAGTTTTAGTAATTTATTTGAATGTATACGCGGCACCGAAACTATAATGATTGCAAAACAATATAATAATGAATGAAGCAGGTAAACTATAAAACATTAATTGTTGCGGTAAGTGCTTGGTTTTTGAGTTTACAAATAAGCCAATATCGCGTTTGACAAGGTGGTAGACCGTCGCGCGCATAAATGTATAATTTACACGTGTTATATATTATTATGGTTGACATATAATATGAAAAAAAAATCACGCGTTATCCTGTAAACTTTTCTAAAATCACTCGGTAACGCGACGAGAAATGTCGACTGAAGCAAAATATATAGTTATATTCAGTTTTCAATCAAATATAACGTGTAAAACAGTCCTGTGTAAGTAATCGTATTTGAAAAATTTAAACACTCACTGAGATACGATACACGCGTATTTACCTGTATTGTAACACACGCGGTTTATATCGGTAAAATGTACGTGCGAATTAATAAAAACTATCGTGTAGTTCAACAGTTTTCTGTGCATTTTATCAGTGCTCGAAATGGGGAAACCGCGATCGCGGGCAGACGCTGTAACACGTAAAAAGCGTTCCTGTTTCGCACCACAGGTATTACGTCAAATTAGTACGGATAGGTGCGAAAAATTGTTTTGAAAATACGTAGTAAGTGGGTGACTAGTTCTATAGAAACCAGAAAGTGACATTATTATTGTTGGATAGGTACCGGATTCGGGTAGTTATTACTCGCAAAGCCGTACCATGTAATATCGTAAATCACTGTACAACATAATATGGACTAATTATATACATATATATAATATATATATTTTTTGTCTCCCAAGCTATATTTTTTATTGTTTTCACATCCCAGACAGTTGAGAAAAAAATCTTTCGGTGAGTATAAATATCTTATGGTTTTTACAAATTATTTTTCTCGACCAGTGTGTGCGGTTATTTAACGTTTTGTGTGTGATTTGTGATTGGCCGAGCAAAAATGTAAATCAATGTAAATCAATAGTTCCAAATAACAGTATTGCGTTCGACTGTACGAAACTTAAAAAATCGCATCTCATACGACGTGCGGTCATTGAAACTTCAAGGTTGGACATCGTACGTAATTAGCGCACGTTTAATTTAATAAAATATGTCGTCGACTGGGACGACGATTTCCACTAAACATTTGTAATACGAGCATGCACATTTTCCTAACCGCCATTATGGGTGCTCTCGTCGTTTATCAAATGACGTTTCGCAAGTTCGACCGAAAAATGAGAGCAAATAAAAATACAATACACGTCACGTTTCCCACATCAGTTTCGACACGGCAGTTGTTGACAGCGCACGCGGATAAACTGCACATGATTACAGTGGTACCTATTTTGATTCGGCCATTTTCGTATTATATCCGCTAAAATACCTATTTTTGTTTTTACAGGTCTGCCAGACACTTGTACAGAATATAAAAAAAAATACAGGAGTAAGAATATAATAAGTATTGTAATTGAAAAAAACTGATTTGTCATCTGTTTTCATTACTTAATAGATTCCGAAGGCGTGGCGAAGGCGGTTTTGATTTAACAAAGACCCCTTAACTTTTGGAAAATAGAGTTATCGATTTTATACAATAATATCCGCTTATTCGAACGCATCGTTTAATATCTGACAGCAATGATGAATCATTTGAAAATGAAAATTGAATATTGAACATGAAAATTTCAAACCATTTTGACCGTTATTTGAGGAGTTGATACGAGTTTAGTATCGATTGCACAATAGTGCGCGCGATTTCGTTGTTCACACCGTTTTTCAACACTTTTTTTGTACGCGTTTGAAACCTATTGGGCGGATTCTTTTGGAATTTTCAGACGACAAATTTTGCAAACATAGTTCAATTATAAAATTAAAAAATTGTGAGAGTTACGAAATTTTTTCTAAAAATAAGCCAAAGGTTTCGACCATTTTCCAACATTAAAAAAAAAAAAATTTGTCAACACGGGTTTTCTAAATTTTTTAATACCTTATGTATATACTTATTGTTGACTTTGTGTTTCAAAACTTTTTCTCGAAAACTAAATGTTAGGTTATTTAATTTAGTTAAATTAAAATTTGTTATTAAAGGATGGAACGCCGTTTGTACGTATGTATCGCCGCTACCTCAGTGTTTGGAAGGAACGGATTTCTCGAACGGAACGAATAGAATTTCCGAAGATGATTTTCTCGTTCCCGTTTTATTCGCGTTCGGTATCCACAGGATGAAAAAAAATATCTACACTCTATAAAAGCGTTACTGCGGAACAACTGCGAATCGCGGTATCAACAATTATATTTGCGTTACTCACGAGACACGGTTTTTAATTTTTTTTTTTTAATCGCTGAAAAGGAGCTAAGCTCGTATTTTATATCGAGGAAAGAATACGGTTTCAACTAACCTTGACTTCGCGGTTGAACTGATCGGTGAGAAAACTGACGTTAGCCGGCGGCGGCTTGTTCTTGACGCTCGGGAACACCACGCCTCTGTTCTTTTGTAGAGCGTTCCTGGAGGCGGTTTGCTGCTGCTGATCCAGCAACGCGCCGGGTGGAGTGGACGGACCGGGGCCTCCTGCTGCTGCTGCGCCAACGACGCTCGACTGCGTGGTGAACGACGACACGGACGAGGACGCGACCGGCGGCGTGGACGGCTCGGATTGCTGCTGTAGCTGTTCGTCGTACCGGGGTGGCCCGCCGTACTCGTCGATGGTCGGATCCAGGCGCAGCAGCTCGGCGGGCACGGGCCGCTGGGCCAGCGTGACCACGTCGTCCTCCTGCTTCTTCAGCCGCCGTTCCACCACGTCCAGGTTGGCTATGATCTTGTTGGTGTTCATGCGCAGGTCGTCGTGGATGTCGCTGATGGCCCGCTCCTGCCGTTGCGTCTGCGTCAGCAGCTCGTCCGATTTGGGCACCAGGTCGTCGACCGAGCTCTTCGTGCCCACCACCACGTTCCACACCTCGTCCATCTTCTCGCTGACGCTCAGTATCGGATGCATCTGCTTGACCAGCCGGTCGATCTTGTTGCTCCGCTCCGACGCCGCCGTGGTGGTGGTGGTGGACCGCGCGGTGGTGGTGGACCGCGTGGCGGAGGTCCGGTTCGCCGCCGGACCGCTGTCGTCGCCGTTCAGGACGTGTTCCTGTTCGACGATGGCGCCGTGCACGTCCGTCACCATGCTGGCGATCTTGGCCAGTCCGTCGGACACGACGTTCGTGTGGAACTGCAGTTTTCGATCGATGTTGGCCGTGTTGCTCCGGATCGCGTCCAGTTGGGTGTTGAGCAACTTGGCCGCGTCCACGTGATGCTGCTGGATCACGTTCACCGGCTTCTTCTCGCTGGCCTCCGCGTTCGCGTCGTCGGCCTGCAGGAAATTGCTGTCCAGCTGGCTCTTGAGACCGACCAGCTTGGAATCGATGTCGCCCACCTTGCGGTCCAGCGCCGTCAGCCGGGTCTCGAGATGGTGGCCCAGCGCGCCCGGCTCTTTCTGAAACAGTTTCGTGTCCAGAGACCGCAGTTTCCCGATCACCGCTTCGGTCTTGTCGATGTTGTTGGTCACTCGCGAATCCAACGCTTCCACGCGACGCATCATGTGCTCCACGGCTCTGTCCAGGTTTTCGATTCTCTGCAGTTTCGTCTCCAACGTCGAGACGATCACCTCGAACACGTTGAACAAGTATTGTTCCCTGAAAAATACGAAACAGAACGGTCAAGACCCGTATACTCGAGTACCTGTACAACGCGCGTGTCGTAATCGACGTTTCTGCGAAAACTGACCGAGCGAGACGAGAGTGACGTGTTTTACAATTATTCCGACGTTAAATCCTAAACGTTTTTCGACGTTTTATGAAAATATAATATTGAGAAAAAAAAAACGGATAAAAAGATGGACTGAATAACGACGGCAAAAGTATATCTTGTTGCCGGATCAATATCATAACAGACGAAGAACAATGAAAAACAGAAATATATATATTATGTTGACGTATTGTTACGTTTGTCTGGAAGCGCGTACGTCGATATGCTTTTTTCAAAAGTCACAAAACGCATGCTACCATTCTAGCGAAACGCGGAACATCGCGATTGTGGACGGTCGTCACTTTTTAAATTTAAAACGAATTTAACACGTCGCAGTACAGCAACCACCCAGAACAGCGGGTCACTCTCAAGGCGTCTTCGGCAAACGTATAACAATATATTGCTAACATATGATTATGCCGAACGTTAACTCACGTTTTTCTTGTGTACTAATATAATAATAATACAACACACGACATTACAAAAGTTACTTTAGCGCTAAACGCAATATTGTTCTGTAAATGTCATCAACGAGCGGTATATCTTGAGAATTCATGAGGTATTCGCTGCTGGTTTTTTTTGTTTGAAGAGAAAATCTCCTTGACACCCGAAAACGACAGAAATGAAATTAAAAATAACGCGCGGCGAGACCTATCGACCCACCGCAGACGCCTCGCGAGACACGTACATTTTTGACAGTTGCGCAAGCGACCGAATCCGTTGTCATACCAGGACTGCGCACGCGGTTTCTACACGGCCGAAGACCTAACCCATTTTTCCTCAATTCGAACGAAGCATAAGGAAACCCTAAAACACAGAAACGATTGTACATCGCCGTATAATAATAGCGTTCACTTGCGAATGAAAAATCTAAAAATTGCTATAAACGAAACTTTTTTCGAAGTAGTACAAAGACGATTGTTTTCCCGGAATTACGGAGAAACGACAATTATGTATACGCGTTATTGACAAACGGTATCGTCGGTGCACTCTTTCTGGTAGAAATTTTGTCAACGGTATACAAAAAGCAATAAACATCATTGTAAAACCACTACTGTATTGACGCAGTAAGCCACTGTGTCAGTCTAGACATAGTGTTGAATGCGATCCACGACCGAGTGAAAAAACTATACAAAAGTTCATATTGATTGTTCTGTAATTTTGTGTCTCTTTTTTTTTTTCATTATTATTGATAAATTATATTATTTACCTAACCGAATCATCATCATTCAAGCATTTATACGTAGATTTTTTCAGTAACGTGAAAATGTTTATACTGTGAGTGTTATGTAGTCAGTTATAATAATTGTGTTAAAAATGAATTATAAGTCATCTGATAACAAAATAACCATTATTTTCTCTTTGTTGTTGTTACTCGGTGTACTTTCTTTTTTCAAGATTTATACGTACGGGGACAATTTATACTCTAGAAATGATTTACATTATTCGTAGTATATCTACCACGTTTATCCGATTTAAAGTCGGAATGCGATCTCGTATTATACATTTATTCCAGTTTGTAGGATATACAACGATGATATTTTAATTTAATTTTACCCGGCTTTCTGTTTAGCGCTACACAATGTACAAACGTTTCAATGACCCTAGTTATTTTTCAAACGTTTTTAATCGAATAAATACATTTTATAATACGTAACGTCATCGTTATTTTTTTTTCGTTCCAACTTTATCCGGTAGCATACACATTATTTCACTGACACGTCCACAAGAACGAATAGATTTTAATTCAATTTAGACCATAGATAATCTCAACGTTTTAAACACGGTTAATTTTAATAACTGAAAACGTATATAATATTATGGTTAGGGAATGAATGTCCGTCGTTAAACTTGTAAATTATTAAATAAACGCGTACTGCAGTTCTCCTATGGAAAAATAAAAAGATTATTAGCACTAATTATTTGGCAATCTTCGAACGTCACGAAAACTTTAACGACATCCGTCCAGATAGAAGACATTGACGTTTAAGAACGAAACGCACAATACTGAATTCTAATAGTTATAAATTGGTTTTTGTTTTTAAAGCTAAACTGGAAAAAAAAAACCGTTCCGCGTCACTACATAGATACTATTTATTATGTAAGTATCGTTTTTTGTCACATTTTGACTTTTGAGTTGTGTTCGTTTTACGTCATCACAACCCACGCGATTCACGCGGGAAAGCACAAAATTACGCGTAAAATCCGTTTTTCTTTTTTTTTTATACATTACGATGTATAGATTTTCCTTTTGGATTGCAAATCGGATCCAAAATAATTAAACATAATCGCTTTCTCGCGGTCGGCATGCGCGTACACTTGTTTGTCCACGTAAATCATAGAAACTAACTAAGAAGATGTTCCGAAAACACGTCGGAACAAAGCATGTACCACGTTTTCGACGGTTATATTCGTGTACAAAATAACGATCATTATTAACACCGAGCATTAAAGTCTCCGCGGTCGTGACAGTCGTTCGACGAAACGCGTGATATTATTAGTTTCATATTCGGTACGACGAGCGTTTGTATTATGTGCACACTTATCAGCAGTATAGTATCTAAAACTTGAAAACTTGTCTGAAAAAAACCAATCAAAAATCAACTTGGTGCTTCGATCGCGTAAACCTACAAGAGTAATAACGGATAAATTAAAATCGAACTTCAACGCCGCCGTCATCATGAAAATATGTGTACATGGAAAAACATAAAAACTCACGGTGGTTGAAAATAAGCGTAAAATATTATAATAACGTTGAATTCCATAACATGCTATGCCTACACTATATTGTTATTTGCTTATTTTCCGTTATACGTACTTCTTTGATGCAATTTAAAAATGTTACGTGTCCGATAAAAACAAAGTACTACCTTTATACTATCGGAGTTTTGAAAACGTTTGATAAAATAATGATTTTTTTTTTCTTCACCCCTGCAGTAGACTGTTTACACGCGGACAAGACGAATGCTCGTTTTTAGGAAAGCGATTTTGTTTTTCAGCTACGACAATTATTTTGAAAAATACGTGCGGCATCGCGATAAAACATATTATATTCTACGCAAAACTGGTCTCACCCCGAGTAGTAGCACTACTGTACCGCAATAACGGATGAAAAAGTCCAACCGTGTGTATAAAATGTAATATTACTTTTATTATAAAGCGCCGATTCGCGTGCTCGCTATAAACGTAGTGGTATCCACACCGTAACCGACGTTACGACGAGAGGAAAGAAATGGAGAAAAAAAAAATCGAGTATTACTATTATAACAGTATGAAACGATCGCACAAAATCCGATCGCGCGGCTCCGCCCGAACTCGTTTCTTCGTTCATAATATTAGACGATCATTATAATAATGTTATAATATTTGGTATACATTATGCGGCGTCTGATGCAATCAATCGGTGTTTACTCAGTGTTATATGATAATAGTATTACTTTTTCAATTTTGTTATTTCTATGACAGCCGTGCGTGCGAGCAAGCTACTGCGGTCTGTGGCCGAGCCGCTGCGGTGCTCGACTTGGATAAAAAAAAAAAAAGGCCATTTTTTGCCACCCAACGCGAACGTTCTCGACTAAATTGTCTAATTTTGAAATTCTCTACGAATTTCAAAATAATTGTGCATCACTTCAAAAATCTAGTTTTATAAATTCAAAAACACAAGTCGAATCGGTTCAACCATCGTTGTATCCACCGCCACCACTAGACGATACTAATCGGCGATAACTATGTTTTCTCAAAAACTACTCCGCGCATTCGAAAAAAATAGACGATGTAAGACCTAGAAATGAAGAGATTTATCAGATCACATAGCAGAAATCGAATCGGTTCGACCGCAAACCGTTTTGAGGCCGCGAAAAACGGACGTACGTATAAATAAATATCGGTATATGTACGCATTATAAACTTTTCACCGGCGTCTTGATCGGCGAAAATACGAAAAATCGGCGAAAAATCCCGTCGTTGAATCGAATACGATATGTATAGATTTTTCCTATAGAAATCAACCTGATGTTCGCGGTTAAAAAAAAATTAAATCCGTATTGATGTGCCCAGACCATTACGAAATTAGAACAGCGGTAGGTACGACAAAATAATTTTTTTTTTTTTTAAGAAGGTGGAGTCCGGTGGACAAATCGAGCGCCGGTTAAGAGTGTATATGGATACTCTATTTAGATCAGTGTGTTTCTTAAACTTTTTGATATCAATAGAAACACCAAACGATACGGTAATTTTTCACGCGGAACGTCTATGAAAATCAAAAAAAATCGATGGAGAAAACGCGACCTATTCATTTATATAAATATCATATTATAGCGTTTAAAAAGTATAACATGTTCCAAACGCAAACAAACTAACCCACGTGCCCGTTACATCTTATCGGTTTCTATCGCCTGCGATTGCGTAGGTAAAGTAAAACTTTTTTGATAAAAAAAAAACCACTTGTTTGTACGAGCGATACGATTTTCGCGGGACCACGGCTGAACACCGTTTAAGAAACACTGAATTATTTTGAACGTTCCACAATCGTTATTACGAGCCACGCGAGCTGTATATAATGACGTCCGTACGTTCGCTAAAAAACAATTTTCCATATTAAACAAACGCGAGAAAGGTCGAAAATACAAGTCTACTATATAGGTACTATTATAACGAACCATAATTTATTATTATAACATTCAATTATACTGTATGACATACAAGTACAGTACTGCATTATACACGCAGCGTATTTCCCGCAAGTCCTTAATCGATTTTGCGCTGTCCGCAGCTATTGTTCTGATCCCTCAAAAAAAAAAAATAAGAAAAAAAAACTTTACTTCCGTCAATCATTTCAAACGTTACATAAGATTTTTTTATCCACACATCGGCACGGCGCATATTGCATAAACAATATTATTCGTTATGAGGTTCGACTTTTAAAATGCGAAAAGCGTCTAAAACGGATGTAAGTATCCTTGGTCCGGTGGGAAGCTATTTGCAGCGCAGCGTATAGCGACTTTATGAAAAATGTTGTTTTATGTTCGTATACCGTTAAATATTGTAAATAGTATGTGATGCGGACTTCTCGCGAAAATTACGGTTCGGCTCGGTAAGTGCGAAATACTTAACCGGTTTTGAAATTTTGAATGTTTTACGTTTGCGTCTTAAATTTGTTCCAAACTTTTACGCGACGTCCTGAATAGTCCGTGTACAAAACGTAAAAAAACTATTGTTCCAGGAACGTATGTTAGTTTTCACCTATCCTAACGACGTGTGAAAATGTATAACTCAGGTACCTACACAACCTACGGCCAACGTTTTTTTTTTTTTTGGTATCGTACTTAAACATCGGAGCACTCCTTCCGTTTGAAAAAGTTAACAAAGAAAAAATACAAATAAAATCGGTTCCTTGCAAACATCTCTTTTAACACATCTGCAATGCGCGCACATCATATCGCGTGTGATCAAATTGCCGCTATTTTTCTCATTCGATTTATTAAACACTAACTTTCATTGCCTGTATACACTGCACTGTATTAATTCATTCATAAATCAACTAACGACCTTAATACGTACACTATTATTTACTAAGATTCGTCTTACAGATATAGGGCAGCTGGAAGAATATTTATGCGTTTTTCAATAACTGCAGTGGGACTGATTTTTTCTTTTTTTTTTGCCCACTTACGAATTATAGTTACATGAGAACCCAAACGTATAAATCACGAACCTATCAATATATAACAGTATACGCTCTATAAAAAAACAGTAATTATCAAGGCCAGTATGGGTATCTAACTGTAGCTTATGAACACAAGTATAAATATTTAAGCGGTAATTAATAACACGTTTGAACAAAAATGTAGGTAAACACCTTCAATTATTATGTGATATTGTTTCATGGATTGTATAACACACTCATATTACCTACAGTACATCAACCTGTTATGTAAAAGAATTATGCGTTCACACGATACGTGTATTTTAAAAATATAACGCTTAGACAAAAAAAAAAAAACAAAAAAAACGAATACTTTAGAGAGAATAGTCGGTAAAAAACACATTAATTGTGGTAACCTATATGTTTTATACTAAACACAGCGATGTTGAATTACAAACATACGTACGATTGTGTATAAAAATTACACAGAATTGTATGTTTTAGAAAATATGAAGTAACAACCAGAAACATATTTATTTTAAGCATTTAAAAATCGCAACAAAAAAGAACCCCCGAGTCACAAACAATTATCAAGTGTAATGTGAAATGTAACGTGATCGGTTCAGCCGATTAAAGAACGTCCCTACACAAGGTTTTACAATTTATTTTTTACACAATTTCGGATTTAAATAATTTAAAAAATAATCATCATCTTTTATTCTAATCCACAGGTAATCAAAAACCCGCGCGTAGGTAGCTAAAATTAAATCCTAATTTATACGCAGAGCTTTTTTTTTTATTTGACGACGCATTCGTCGTACTACGAAGTAAACCAAACACCGTTATCGCGGGAAAAGCGTAAGGTATACTTAAATTATGACATATTTTATAGGTTCGTAAAGACGAAGCTTACACCGGAAAAATTGGAAAAAAACGCACAACGTCGTATGTTAAACCTGAGACGTGTTCAACAACGCTTCAATTTGAACACACTTTTTCCAACATTACGCTAAACTAATACCGCGCTGAAGAAGAAGACCATCAGGGCCGTATTCTCGTGCAAAGGACTGCAGCTCCTCAAAATTTCAGGAAAATATTCAGTATTTCCAATCGAAAACACCAAAAATATCGGGAAAAAAACATTTATGTTAATCTTGCTTAAACGCTTTTGTTGAGTACCTAGTTAAGTTATCAGTCACGTCGGAATCGAAAATTCGCATTTCAAGTTCTCGTTGTCGCTATAGTCGAAGTAGTCATTAGACGTCTGGTAACTCTGTAAACGAACAATCTATGTACGCTTAATATACTGTTATTGGCGAATTTTTTTTTTTTAAATTATTAGTGTAAACTCAACGAAAGTATACAGATATTATTATTTTGTAATCAAAACAAAAATTAATGAATTATTGTTTCGGTTGACGATGAAACTAAACTTCCCTACTGCTATATAGAAACACAGTAGGTGCATACGACGCGCTCTGGTGTGAAATTCGATCTTTCGGATATTCCCCCTTTGAGTATTACTTACTTGATTTCTTTTGAAATATTTCAAACACTTTATTATGTGTACAAGTGCAATACAATATTGTAACGTAATTACGCACACATTGTAGTGGCTGCGAATGGTGACGACGACAATAACCGGGTTCGTATCGGAGGCAATTTATTATTACACTATTTATTCGCGTATGACATTTTAAATTTGTTTATTTCTCATTGTTGTTTCACACACTATATTTTCGTTATTAAATTGCACAGACTGCACGGACTGACACGCGGACGACAAAACCCAGCTTCTGCGTTATCCGATTAATTTTGTGGTGATGACAATACGTTACCATCTATACATACACATGTTATACGTATGTCCGATCCATAATTGGTAATATTGTAACAACTATTTATCGTCGGACAAATGAAAGACGACGAAAATCGAACACCATAAACGAAAGCGAAACGAACCGATCGAAAGCGGCTTGCAGATGATTTTAGTACGTAAATAAATAGTAAAAACATTACGATCGTATATTGTTGTGTTATGTCGCCGAAACACGCGCAAATATAGATGAATATCGAAATATAGAAAATCACGATGCAAGTGCACCACACGGTTACGACGACACAATATATTATGCTGCGATTTAAATCCGTATTGATTGTATACACGTTAATAAACTGTGTAAAACGTAAAGAACGCCGCAGGTGAACTTTTGCAACGAAATTTGTTTACGGGAAAACGTTAAAAATTACGGCAAACGTGTTTTTGATTTGGATTTTCGGCCACAACCGTTCGGCCACAATGATCGGAACGAGATGAAATCCTCACCGCGACATTAAAATCGGTAAGACACGGGTCTGATAGTTTCGAGAAACTTTGAAGCTTTCCGAACGAAGTATAGAAGTTTTCGAAAATTCGCATTTTTTTTTTAACAATTTTTTTATTCGGAATTTAATTTTCCGCAAAAAGTTTTGAAAATTTAATACGAGGTTCCAAACGCGTGATTACACAATATTTTGTAGTCATAATATTCCGTTGTTTGACGGTGGAAAATTTTCGAAACTCGGTCACGCGCGTTTATTAATCTAAAAAAAATTCGTAACTCACGAAAATTTGCCATTTAAGATTTGAAAACCGGCCGTGTTGTGTAAAACAAAATTTGCCATTTAAGAAATTAAAGCGCGTAAAAAGAGTGTTGAAAAACGGTGTTGTTTTGATTGTGACAATTACGCTGCACCGTACGGGGCGGCGACAATCGATACGATGTATAGGTACTAAAAACTTCTCGAAAACTCCTCGAATAACGGTCCGAACGGTATGAAATTTTCACACGTCATTTGAATTGATAAACCTAAACGTCGTGAACGATTTCTTTATTTATCTGTTCAGAACTTGGAACCGAAGCGATTCGTAACATTGTACAACTTCTGCGGTCAAACTATACGCGACCTGGACACGGCGATTTCGGCTTTTTGTTTTTGTTTCTCTCGACCGTATATCACGCGTCATCTACTATACAACACGAGTTTTTCTGTGTTTTCCACGTGACGTACTGGGGCATTCGAAATGTCTAAAACGTTAAATCGAAATCCAAGGCGACTTTCATTAAATCGGTCGCATTTTCCGCTCCGCACACGACACACGCCTCTGCGATATAATTATTCATATCGATATCGTTACTATTCGATCTCGACCAAGGCGAGCGTGGCCCGAGGAACCGACCACGTACAATAACTTTTAGCTCTGCACACGCGCGTCGCGTGAATAGGCTCGCCCGATTTTTCACCGTATTTTACACACACACACACGTATAAATTCTTATTTTTATATTTCAAAAATAACGACGAAAGTGCACGTTAATGTTAATGTGTCGAGCGAAAACACTAGCGGGTTACTATTGCGCCGGCGGACGAGGTGAAAACAATTATTATTATATCCAACGCGCACGACGGTTTCAGATGGTTACTGCAGATACGTTGTACGGGCGTCGGTAACGCGACGGAAATAATATTACGATTACGATTGACCTGCCTAATATTTGCCATGTCCGTACACGAGGGGGAAAATAAAATAAAAAAACTCGAATCAAACATAACGCCAAAACTTTCAAAACGTACAACCTTCTCGATACGCGCGGAAAGTTTGCGACAGCGGAGACGACGATCGGTTGTGCTGTATTGTAACGGTCAAACGAAAATCGAACGTATCGAATAAACGTAATACCACATTTTTTTAGCAGGTATTTAGCACACTGTATGTACAAACGATTATTAAAACGATTTTTTTTAGTCGAACACAAAACGTGCGATGACACGATGCTTTATAGGCGCCTACTCGACGTTTAGCGGATAATACGAAAAAAATGTACGAACCGTTCGTCGAACCCTTGGCGACATATGTACGAACTGTGCCCATTTTTTTTATTAAAAATTTAAACGTAAAAAAAAAAACTACAAACAACATCATTAAACGAGAGAACATTGTTACACACGCGTGTCGATTGATTCGTTTTCGAGCCGTTCGCATAACGTTCTATGACGTAAATAATATATACTGAACAAAATCAACAAAAACGTGCGTACTTTTTATTTCAAAAGGAGCACCGAGTTTTTATCAGTTTACAACCATATCGTGGATAATACGATCGTTAAAATCAAAATGTAACTATAGCTTTTGCGTCGCTATAATATACGTCCAATGCAAAAATAAACCCGTACGTCACGACAGAAAGTTTTCTTTTATTAAAAAGTTTTTAGTTTCATACCGTCGTACATAGTAGTAATTATTCGTGCAGAAATCATCATCTAATCCCCGACGTCAGACGCGAGTGTCATAATTATATCGCCGCTGCAGAATTTTGTATGCGTTACGTATAATTTTAAGTTTTGTGAAATTCTTTATACGAGAACGATATATTTGTAATTCCGGTGATTAATAAAAAAAAATTACCGCGAATCATGTAGTATCATGTGGTTTTATACTGTTTGATTTTATTAATCGACTCAAATGCGACCTTGGCGAACCGGCCGATTGCACGAAAAACGTCGAGCTTATTTCTCCGACGTGTTCGATAGGTACGTTAACCTGAAACCTCGGAACAAAAAAAAAACGTACAATCTATCAGCGATGTTCCAGGCAAGTTTGCGACTCGAGATATTATCGCGGTGTCTTCTTGTGGGGCACTTAATATATATTTTCCTCACAAATTGCATCCGGGTTAAAAAAAACGCTTAACGACGACAAAATTTTAGGTAGACTTACGTTGCGTGCATCATAATACCCGCATTGTTGCGAGTAAACCAAACAAAACGGTTTGTACGTTCAAATATTGTATAGTTAGGGGGTAAAGCAATAAGGCATATTCGTACCTATTATTAATCTTAATTTCTCATTACATTTTGGCAATTTTTCTTATTCGATGTTAGCTGAACATAATGTAGATTAGCATACATAGTTACTATAAAGAATCTATACGAATATTTTGAGTTTACAATCCTGTGCTGATTTTCTGCATTTATTCAAATGCAACAGTAACAATGGTAATGGCTATAATTTTGCAGTGATAATGTATTTCGTGATAAAATGTTACGGTGATTTTGTAAGTGCGCGGGTACCCGCATAAAATGAATAATCTTTTTGCTCAAAAACGTTTAATTTCTATGTACCTACAATACGAATATATATGACATACAGTACGAATAAAAACAAACGTACACCGAACGACTTATAAAACTCTAAAACAAAAAATTAAATTAATATTTTTCCGTGTAATGTGATTTCGTATGATAAAGTTAATTTCGTTATTACATATACGAATCGAGTAAAATAATGATATTTACTCCTCCGATAGAACCTTACATGATTTTAATCGAATGGAATCGTTTACGTGAAAAATTCTTCCAGCGAGAAACGCGTGAAATAACAAAATAAAACAGTAAACCTAGGTCAATCGAAGTGTAGTATAAAAAATATATTAAAACATCATAAATCACACAGTTCTCGCACGATTTCTAAATCCGCTATTCTTTTGATATGTAATCAAAAACGTATTTTTTTCATTAAAAGTAACCGCGACAGTGATGAAATATGAATAAATTACGAACGTTTGGTATAATACAAAACGAATTAAAAATGTGAAAATCACAAAAATGAAAAAAAATATGTATACATTGTGCGTATTAATAAGGAAACGCATATTTTAACGTCACATAAATTTATACAATATTATTATCAATAATATTATGTTCCTTATAATATTGTGTAGCGCGTTAACAGTTCAAATGTTTTTTTTTTCATTCATTTTAAACACACGTTCGACGTGTTTCGGTAAATTTTAATACATTAAAACTAATTAGTTTTCCAACGACAAATTATACGAGAAAAAAAAACCACATTTAAATGCCAACGAGTGAAACAGATTTAAACAGAAATCTCGCTAAAATTTCAACGAACGGATAATAGTATACGTACACCGTTATTTTTGTTTAATACGTTCATCGCGAACGAGTAAAACACGTTGAATGTGCATTTATATTCGACGGATAGCGGTGAAATTTATGATTTGACATTTTGGCTGTTGGTCGAACGTTCTTCGTCAAACAGCTTTGGAAAGTACAGGTGTACGGTACGTTTTTTATCGGCCAAAATCGACGTGAACGCGTACGAAAACGAACGAAAGTTTTTGTTTTGAAAACAATAGTTGTAAATGAAAAATGTGATGTTGTATTATAGTTCTTTGGAAGCCAACACACGAGCGGTTGACTTAACGATGTGTACAGTTAAACTACACTCATTACGTGTAGATGATAAAATATAAACTAGGAAACATCTTGAATCAACTATTAAAATATGTACGAGCTGCGTATCGTAGGCGCATTATTGTAAACAGCATGTTCATGTTGTTGAAGGTGTAACTAAATTACAGTTATTTTATATAATAGTATTTTTTTTTTATTTTCATAATCTTGAAAATATAATACGGGAAAATTTAGAACTATAACGTCTTATACATAATAGTTTTATGTAACGTATCAAACAAAACTGTTTTTGTCATTCTTTTAGTTAACGCCACATCTCTCAAAACGAAAACCTTTATTTTTTTTTTGTATTTTATTCGTGTGAACACATATTTAAGCTTAACGAAGAAGTCCCCCGAGTGTTTATCGAACGTATACATGTCGAAGTATAATTTACGATGTTGAGTAACATCTCTCGTCGATTTAAAAATGTTTTCGAAACACGTTTACTGGTGATTTTTATTCAAATGGTTTTGTATGACTTATGAATATGATATTATATTGTCTATTAAAAATGTTAACTTGGATTTATTTTTATACAACATAAAATATGCTTATAAGTATAACGCGTGAAATAATTATAACTTGTAGGTTATAATCGTGTATAAATTGCGAGTTTAATGTGTGTACCTACTTAATGATGTTGTTTAACGGTTTACGAGATATCGCGCGACGACGACGACGACGACGACCTGGCGTAACATATTGTAATCTCTCTGACACACACACACACACACACACACACACACACACACACACACACACA
>CM029359.1:4999829-5031905 GCA_017140985.1 Hormaphis cornu | reverse complement strand
ACACACACACACACACACACACACACACACACACATACACACATACAGGCGTTGTAAAAGTAAAAAAAAATTCGAAAAAACTCACTCGTTAAACACGTGTTAGGTGTTATTTTACTCGGTGCACCTACGCTCTCGTGTCGTAGTACGATATCACGATTGCGAGCTGCCACGTATTATTTATATACATACACGGGAGACCGCCCCAGACCGATCCGCTGGGTCTAGAGACTTGAAATCTCGTACAGAAGTTGCTCGAGCAATGCAGGGACGCGCTAAGGAAGGATTTTTCGGAAATTCGACTTCTATGGGGCTGAAAATGGGGTTCGACATTTTATGCATCGATCAACGCACAGCCCGTGCCGCCTGACCGTCTTGAAGTTTTTTTAGCGCGGAAGTTCCGAGGTAACCCCTAAAAATTCAACCCCTAGAGGAGTTAAGAAGGCACACCGATCAACGCACAGCCCGTACCGCTGGGTCTAGATACTTTTAGAAATTTTGCGCACACCGCAGAGGTTCCTTATGCAACGAAGACGAGCACCGAGAAAGGGTTTTTTCGAGTGCTCTTTTTAAAATTCTTTCCGTTAGATGGCGAAACAGGGTTTCCGACTTTGCGTAACTCGATGCGCTCATTTTTTTTTTTTGAATTTATTTTGGAATTAACCGACTTACGCTTTGACCGACTGAATCCCGGACAACGACGGGTCGGGACAGCTATAGTATTATTATGTATAGACAGCAGCAGTACAGGATCATATTGTGGACGAGTTTGTATATTACGTTTTGGAACATTTCGTAATCTCGAACACACAACTGCACAGTACGAATTATTACGCCCTATATACGCGCGAGGGGAACGTCGACGACCGCGGAAGACACGTTAATATCGTTTTAATAATGATATTGTACCCGCGTCTTTTCCATACATCGTTAACGGACGAACGGACCGAACAACTGAAATGACACACGCGGCAAAAATCACGAATTTCGCACGCCTAACCGTTATTTTGATATTAAACACGCGCGTTTTAGTAAAAATATAATATCTGCCGTTTGAATTATTCAGATCACGTGTGATTTGCAAAAAAAAATAAAAACCCGGATACACTATCTGTAGGTCACGTGGATAGTTTGTGTGTCACCGTTTCGGAAGGTTTTTAGAAGTTGCAGTACACCGTTAAACGAAAACAACGGTTCTGAGTGAGCTCGGTGACTCGAATAGCGAAACGGAGATAATAGATAAATAAAGAAATTGGTCGTTCAGTTTATCGATATTTAAATGACGTGTAAATCCGTTTGAACCGTTATTTGAGAAGTCGTTAGCTGAAAGATTTTTGAAATTTCTTGAAATTCGTATCAGAACTGTAAATCTTACCATTTTGAATATTACGTGAAAGTTTCAGCTCGTTCCGATCATTATTGCGGAAGTTATACGGCCAAAATTCTAAATCGATTATGTCAAAAACATGTTAGTCGTAATTTATACCGTTTTTTTCTTATAGTTTTTATAGACCCCTCAAAGTACCGTCTGTCATTAGAAGTACTGACGTTCAGTATCGGAGCATTACTAAAGACGTTGTAGTATAGTTATTATAATATGACGGTAGGTAATTTAAAGAAAAATATGAAAAACTCACATCATGTCTCACTCAAAATCCAAAATAAAAAAAAAGCTTTATTAGAAACGTAATGATATTACAATTATATAATTAAACGTTGTATACGTTTGGTGGCAATCTGTATAAATGCGTATAGTAGAAACAAAACGCAATTATTTTACAGTTATCGATATCGATATAATCTGTTCGACAGCGTTCAAACAATATCGTCTTTTGAACGTCAATGAAAAAAAAAAAAAAAGCGCCGGGATCAGTCTAGGTAGGTCGCGTGGATAGTTTGACCGGGTAGCGACTGCGCTTTGGGTGTGTCACTAGTTTAGAAGTTGTGGTTTAAACGCATTATTTAATTTCTGAAAGCAACGATAAATCATTGCCTTCGATTCTGAGCCAGCTCAGTTTATTTTGGATGATCGAAAAAATCTAAATCGATGTGGAAAAAACACGTTTCCCGTAATTAAAAGTTTCGAGACTTAAACGTAAAAACTAGAGGTTTTATGGAACTGCGTAAAATTCATAAATTCAAAAATTTCAAAATTCTATAACTCCCTTAAAAATGGTCGAAATTGATTGAAAACTAAGCAGTAAACTCGTTAAACCTTTTTTAACGACACGTATAAATTTCAAGTCGAACTTTTGGGAATTTGACCGATTTTGTTTTTTTCTCAGAACTTATAAAATAATCGAAAATTTTAAAAACGTTTCAAATTAAGTACCATCTCGGATAAATTATCTATCTTTTCAGGTATCGTACGTTCAAATCTGAGCATTTTCGAAATCGACTAAAATTTCATCGGAACACTCATAAGACCCTCTTAAATGACATGTTATATAGTACATAGAATAAAGTATCTAGTCGATCAGAGAAATTCGAAAAATTGGCCCGTTTTTTGTTTTCCTCTGAACTTTGAAAATAATCGACATTACGCTACAAATAAAGTACCATCTCGGATCCGTTGTTATCTATCTTTTAAGGTATCACGCGTTAAAATTGGTGCAGGTTTTCTACAAGAACTCACGATCACAGAAAAAAATAAATAAATAAATAAACATCATTGTAGAAACCGACACGTTCTTTGCTGACGCTCAGAATCTAAAAAACGGCAGCCAGTTTGGAGGCACAACGTAACATAATAGTCGGTAGGAGTATACAGGTAGGTATCCTGCTGAGCCGATTTCCGGAGATTCGCGCCACGCACACGGCCTGTCGTTATATTGTGCGTCCGATAAATCACTATAATGGGTTCGGCATCACGATTTATACGACTCGTTAATTAGAAAATTATTCCGAACGTTTTTTTTTTTTTTTACGACCAACGCTCCATAATTCGCTCGAGAAACGATCGACGAAATCCACTGAATCGCGATCCGTATTTACACGCTTTTTCGATGTTATAGGTATTATTTCATCGACATTATCCGAGCAGTTTTTATTTTTAAAGTTATAACAGTATATTCTTTTTAGTTTTTACTATTTAGATTTCGAGCGGCGACGAGGAATGAATTGTTTTTTTTTTTTCGGTCTACAACAACCTCGTACGGGAGGAATACACCGATTTTCAAAGTCAGTACCACCTCTACCGATAGGTATACCGCCGGTACTTTTGAACGAAGCTTTTTTTGGAAATTTTTTATTTTTGAGTTACCCCCCCTCTAAAACAAAACAAAAAAAAATCGAGAATCTTACGGCGAAAAATTTGAAATTTTCAGGTTTATTAATGAAGTTTACGGGAAGAAGGAGTGCTCTAATCGTTGAATACCACGTAAAAGTTGGGATTTCGGTTTTACATTTTATTTTAGCGGTAGTTTTTTTCTTTTTATCATTTTCTAAGTAACGTGTCGTGAAAACGACAGAAACGTCGCCAAATCCGGCGTCAGAACAACTATACCTATCAAAACTATCGAAATAGAAAATTGTTCCACGTCTTTTATGTACTTACTAGATTAATTCAATACTTTACAAAAGGTTGAAAAAAGTTTTTTCTGGGTATTTTTAAATTTTCTAAGCATATTTTTTGTTAAACATGAACGTATACTAGATAACCGAGCCCGCTCAGAATCGTTTTTTCGAATGCAATGATTTATCGTTGCTTTCAGATATTAAATATAATACAAGTTTGAACCACAAATTCCATACCAATCCAAATATCATTAGTACTCACGCGATCTAAAGTGATCCGGGTTTTTTTTTTTTTTGAACACTCTGCACGCTTCTAAACTTTTTTGTGGTGTTCGACGTTGAGATCGGAGCCACCAGATGCTACCCGTAAAAGTGATTATACAGAATGTACAAAATACGACGAAATTTCAAGCAGCTTTCCGAAAATGGAAAAAAAATTTTTGGGTTTTTTGGCCAAACAAAACTAAATTTCAAAAAAAACACCGAGTAAGGTGTACAAGATCTGAGTCTACTTTCCGAACTTTTTAGTGCTATGGACTAAAGAAATCATTGTAAAAACAATATGCGCGTCGCGTTCGGTGCGCTCTCGGAATCTAAAAAGGCAATATTAACTTCTACGATAACACACAGTTATAAACGTAAAATGTACTGAGATTTTGTAGGGCCCAATTTTCGGTTGGTACATTTTACATATTTTTGAGAACCCACTGTATCTTTCGATGTTTCTCCATTATGAATTTCAGCTCGGATCGATCGGACGCGCGTGCAAAACCCATTTCGTCGACACACCACCTAACCTGCAGGTTCAAGGTCTCCGGTCGTGACTACGATAATAATAACAATAATAAGAAGAATATTATATTGCGCGTGGGCGTTGCGCCGCGATGAATCTGCAAATTGACCGCAAGCCGATTATTTCCGGCAGCGCGTGAGAAGCTTCCGATCGTATTATTATTATTATTATTATTTTACGTATATATTACGCACGACTATATCACGATTGTCTTAGAGTCTGAGCGTCCGCGAAGAACATGTATTGTTCTTAAGATGATGTTTTTTTTTTTCACTGTAAACGCTCTTTAAGTATAATACAAGGTTAGGCTCCGATTCTCTAGTTAAAAAGATCTTCGGACTCTGCTATATTTGGCGCCTACGTTGGTTCTCGAATTCGAAAGTTCAAAATTGAAAAAGTTATAATGAAAAAAAAAAAGAGTATAGGTGAAATTTGACTAAAAAACGTTAAAAATCGCGGCATTTTTATCGACACGGTCGTTTTGGCCGTAACGTCCAGAACAATAAACTGGCTGAGACATTATTGAAAAATCACAGTTATTTTACTCGCGTCTCTCATCTCGAAACGTTACCGACTTTTCAGACTTTTGACGACTCTGCGGTCACTGCAGATCCGTTACACCGACCGGCACCGCGAACGGGTAAAACGGAATGGAACTATAGACTGTTCGGCGTTCAGTTCGGAAAAATTTGTTTTCGTTCGGAAGATCCATCAACCAAAACGCACGGTAAAGGTGCAGTATGGCGACTGCGCTTCGGCTGGGTTTCAGAGTCGCTGTTTATCCGTATCACTTAATATCCGAAAGCCGCGTTCGAAAAAAAAAAACGATTCGGAGCGAGCTACCTAACCCGTTGAATCCTGGGTAGAGATAAAAAAAAAGATCGCGCGTTAGGAGTACTATGGTGGAAAAAATAATAAAATTAAAAAAATAGCCTGAAATTGAACGAAACTTTTTCAAAATTTTTCGAAATTATGGAGGTATAAAAATTTATACGAGACTTTAATGAAATCCATAACGAGTCGTTAAAAATCTTAAAACCAATATCGGCAAAACTCGTGCGGTATTCAAAACTTTTGGCACGCAGTTAGAGCAGCGTACTGACGTTGTGTACGACCTAACCTCAAAATCTAAAAACGCCTAGTAGCTTTAAATCGAACGAGAAAAACGTTTTTTCAAGTTGTATAGTACAAGGACTGCAGATATCAACTGTTCCTCAATGGTCGTTTTTCGAAATCGCGGAGAAACAACGTAACGCGCTGTCGACAGAATGCCGTAAAGTACCACCAATTTTGATCGGCCAAAAGAAAAGATACCGTGCGCAGAAATCGGTGCGCTCTTTCTGGTAGAAATTTCGTCAAACAAAAAAAATCTAACACAGCAGCTCGCACGTCAAACACACGACCATCCTGTATCGATCGATACGTGGTACAACAAAATCATTCGCCATCGCCGTATTTTATTATTATTGTTGGCATTCTGCGGCGATGTGATACCGCCGGTGTTAGGATTCAATCACGCGCCCGTCATCGTCGAACAACACTGTAGAGAACATTGAGACGTACATAGTGTTTTTTTTACTTTTTTAATTTATTTTACGAGCATATTACGCGCGTACGTCATAATCACGAGCCGCTCGAATAACAAATTGCCGAACGTCGAACACGTACGTAATAATATCCGTGTCCTCTCGATCGCGAGTAAGTAAGTTGGCTGCGACCGACGACCGCGCGCGTACAATTATAGTAATAAAGTCGATCGTGGAAAAAAAATCGCCGATTTTCACACGGTTTTTCGTACGATTCGCGGTGTCGCCACGAACGACTGTAAATACAGTGTCATACGACGGTATAGTATAGCGGGTGTACAATAATAATTATCGCGTCTACTATTCGGTAATTACCCGTCCGCGTTCTGTTCTTGGCCTATTATGTTTTTATAAAAACGGAACGCTAAGAACGTTTGACGACGGCAAAAGACGCGCGCGACGTGAGTAACGCGGATATTTTATTATAATCCGAGAAAACGCGTGGGAAATATACTATCCGCGGGAGGTGTTCAGAATCGCAGAAACAGAGCACAAACTTTTGTGTCAGCGCGAAATTTTCTACATCGAACCCGACAAACGTGTCCCTTTATTATATTTCGACGGATTCCGAGTGTAGCGACGAACGCATCGCAGGTTTTCACGCCGCGATGTGTGTGTTTTTTTTTAAATTTTTTATTGTTTTTTTTACCGCCACAGTCGTACGCTTCAATAACGCTCCGAAAGACAGACGGTACTTTGAGCGGTCATAGAATTGAGCGTGTAAAAAATTACGGTCGAAAAAACTGAGCATTAACGTTTAAACGAGTGTTTTAATCGGTTTAGATTTTCGGCGTTCACGCGGTAGTATCGGTCTGAAAAACTTTCGCATAATATCAAAACAAGGTAAGTTACGGTTCTGGTACGAATTTAGAGCGGATTTCGGAAATTTTTGAGCCGAGCGTAGAACTGTGAAATTTTTTTTTGTTAAACTTTTGTTCGATAAAAATTTTCCACAAAATGTTTTGGGAATTCAACACGAGGTTCCCGACACGGAAATACACGATACGCCGTAATCGCAATTTCGAAAATCCGTAATCACAATTTTTATACTTAGTTGTTTAAAGTCGGAACATTTTCAAAAATTGGTCATACCTTGTACACTATGTTTTTGGAATAAAATTCGTTACTCGCACAAATTGAACACGTTGTGTAAAACGAAATTTGAACGAAAAAGTTTCGAAAAAATCCGCCGGATAAAATTCCGCGATCGCGTACGAAAAAGTATTGAAAAACGCGGGCGTTATTTTGATTATAGGTGTGTGACTTTATTTCCCTCCGTTCGAGTGACTGAGATCACTCGGAATCGCTATTTTCGTAAGCAATTATTATGCGACTTCTATATTAGCCTGCCAAAACGACAGTGACCCACAGCATCAAACTACCCATGGCGATTCCGGCTTTTTTAGCATTTTTTCGTTAAAAAAAAATTCGTCGCAACGAAAATTATACGTATACATGTGTCTAGTGTTGAAAAATCAACTGTACATAAACCGTCTTGATGCAATGATCTTTTGCATTTCCATTATCGTTAAGTAATCGATGTGCAGCACGCATTCACACACTCGACAATTTATTTTAAATTCTCTCACAGAATACACCTATCGTTTTTATACATACTTTGTCTCGTACAACACACGAGCGAATTCCGCGATTCCGTTGAAACCGGTGTATTTCATATCGATAAACGTCATTTTTTAGTTATTTTTTTTTTTTATCCGTGGGTATTAAACTATCGGCGCACACAGGTACCAGCTAATTCTTAGTATATTTATTAATATTACGATATTTACACCAATATACTTTTAACGCGCGTCATTAAAAACCGTACGTTTGACACTGATTCCCGCGCGAATCCATCATTGTTAACATTAAAATAATATTATCACGTACAAATAGTCCGTAGGTGCGATCAAAACACACGTGTGAAACGAGTATAGATTATTGTAGATATAATATAATACAGGTATGACGTGTATTTGCATCTCCAAATAAGACGCGAGTAATTTTAGTGATTCTGCTGCAGCTTACAGTCCGCCGGATATTGTAACGAAACGGACTAAAACATTGGAAAATACGATTCGTTGGGAAACCGCGATGTGTTAAGTCGTGCTGGTTGTGAAATAACGTAATGACGTGTATATTAGTTCGTAATTTTGTTGTTTATACGATTGAAAATGTCAAAAGGACCGTCACTAAAATAATCCGCGGTTGATAATGTACGTACATGGAAAGACGCGTCAAGAAGCGCATTATTCATTGCGTATTAACTGAAAAACGAAAATTGAAACTCAAAATTAATACACTCGTTGGGTGTCGTTTAATTATTTTGCTATTTGACGTGTTATACGACCGTGCAGGCCAGGAATACGCGTTTTTCGATCTCCCAAAGATTCTAAAACTGAAGTATATTGTTTTATTAAATACACTAAACATATTATCCACGAGCACTTAAATAGAACACAGTTGATGTACAATACGGGTGTTCTGGTGGTTTATTACATGTGAAATAAATGCTTTTGTTTGAATTTTGACGCACTATGCCGGTAAAGTTGTGACCGCGAGTTACAATTTAAACGATAGCGGAAAGTTTGATGAAAACAAACGTAGACAAAGGATGATATTATGTAAAAATTAATACAAGTTAAATCGTAAAATACGATTAAATTAAATGTGTAAACCATATTAGATGACGGACTGAAGAATAAAGTTTTATTGTCATTTCTTTGTTTCGGCTAAGTGTACACTCCGTGTGCTAACATTGAAATTAATTCATCAACGTGTAACATAAAATCTTTGTTTCAGAGCAACACAACATTTGGGTCCTAATAAAATAAAATAACCATCTAATACACACATACTTTACCCTATGTTTTTGATTTACGGTATACGTATAACATTATGAATGTCGAATTGGAATTTTTTGGAAATTTCTCGATAAGACGTGTAAAATCAATGATAAGTATTTTTGTGTTGCACAAATAGTGGATAATACGACAGAGAATAGACTGAGACGAGAAGACCTGTGGAACCTGAAGCGGTAAGAGTGATTCTGAAAATGAACGCTGAAGGAAAAAAAAGTGGAAAAAGACCGAAAAAGAGATATCGTGTCAGTGTGATTCACGTAGAAGCGTTTACTGTAAAAAAAAACGCACTGTTCAAAAGTAACATTTTTAGAATTTGCATAAAAACTAAGCACAGAAAGGTTTTTTGATCTTATGACGTGAATAACGTTCTGGAGAATCCAATAGGTATTATCGCAGGGATCAAACGTTTGCGTATAACATCGAACGTATAAAATGCGTATTAATTTGGGTTTTTAGAGAGAAAAAATCCGCACCGTCGATGCAAAACGATCGATTGCCTACTACTATAGGTTTTTAAACCGAGGCTCGTTGAACCGTCACGAAATATTCGTCCGAAGGAAAGGTGTGTCGACCGTTAAATCGATTTGTATCTTTCCGCAAGAATCTTCAGTGCACTAAAAAGCGTGATACGCGCGGATTTTTTTATTTAGGACGTAGGTCAGGTGGAAAACGGACGTTTTTTTGTTGTCGTTCGGTTTCCGTCATTGATTTCCTACGCCGCGGCGACCATTAGCGCGCGTGATATTTCCGCGAGAGAAAGTACCTATATATATAATACGGTGGTACGCAGCTGCGGGTATCTATATATTATATCGAACGCATAACTTCGTACCACTTCTTCTAACGGTTATGATCCGCCGTTGTTTATGGTATTTGAAAAAAAAAGTGACTATATGATACGACGATGGTACATTTCGTCCACAAAGTGTCTCGATCGCGCACTGCTGTATCGTAACGTTTATAATACGTTGTAGTGATGGTAGACCCTGTTGGGCGAAGCGAGCTCCTTTTACCGGCGAGATTAAATAGACTGTTACAGCTTGTTTTGTTTTATAATTACTCGGCAAATTGGTAAATAAAAAAATATACAACAACAAAGTGTGTAACCTACTGTATGTCCTACACGTCCTACTCGTGTATTAAACGTAGCTGATAATAATTAGCGTAGTCGAAGTGATAAAAAGAGAAAAACGTACGATGATCGACTGGAAAATTGTTATGACTCGCGTGCACCGGCGATAAATGTAAACGTATAATAACGCGATAGTGTACCTATGTATACGTATACCTATCGAGATTTTAACGATTGACAGGAAAACCGAAGATAAAAAAAAAAACCATCAAACTACGAAATGTTTATGTGTCGTACACGTGTTTACGCGTTAGAAACCTTGTGTTGAACTTTCAAAACTTTTCGTGGAATATAAAAATTTTTGTCGAACGAAAACTACGGGAAAAAAAAAAATGGAAATTTTCTATACTTGGCTCAAAAGTTTTCAAAATCGCTTGAAACTTGTACCGAACCCGCATCTTACTTATTTTAATATCGCGTAAAAGATCGTTCCGATCATTATCTCGGAAGTAATGGCCGAAAAACTGTATCGAGAAAGTCAAAAAACCCTAATTTAACTAACGTTTTTCCTCAATTTTCGCTCACCGTAACTTTTTCAATTTTCAGACCCCTGATACCATCGGAGTTCATAAACCTATCGTCAAAGGCCTTTAAAAACCTGAGCATTTTCACTGTACCCTTAAAATAAAACATCGTCGTAATAACGATCTAAAATGCATTCATAAAAACGTAATTACCCGTTGAAATTAATTAGTCGAATCGAATATAATTGGTGTATGCGAGTTCGTGTACTATAATATTGTATCATCGTAGTTTTTTCAATGTACATAAATACGAAAATCAAATAGATGTTACCCGTGCGTTGTTTTATGACTCATAAAAAAAAATAACAAAAGAGTTTTATGAATTAAAAAATGTATGATAGAATACGGTTATTTTACTAAATAATTGCCGGCGTCGTGAAAAACCAAAGAAAAAAGAAAGATGTACACATAATACAACTACAAACGATCAATTTTGTTAGTTGAAATTAGGCGTTATAAATTAACAATATAAATGTAGGCACTCGTGTATGGCACGAATGGTTTTTGTGTTGACCAGCTTTTTCTGGTATACTTACACAACGATGTTATTTGAAATTGAATAATAACAGTGTAACGTGAAATCGTAACTGGCCGATATTCTTTATGATAAAAAACGAATTGAAAAACTACAACATTACGAGTACAAAAGATTGAAAAATAATGTTGTCCACGCTCGCGGTTGTATTGATATCGGTTCTGAGCGAACATCGAAGGAATTCAGTTCGAGCAACGTTCAAAGAAAGTTTATGTACCAATAAAAACCAAACCGAACAATGCTGCTGCGGCCATCGAATTCAGAACATTAACCGTTGATTGCGCGATTTACGATTTACAACACGTATGCGTAAAATGTTTCACAAATTTTGTTAAAAAACACAATATCAAGTGACCGCCGTCGGTAATTGTTTCCATAAACAGACGACAGATTGGAGCAACTGAATTATTCTTTAATAATCTATCGTAATCAGTTGCACACACGAGCAGTGTTTATTAATTTAACCGTTTAGATAAACATTTAATTGATGACCATTTTACATCGGACGCGCACACGGTAACGGCGAACGGAGATGGAGGTGAGACCCCGGAATCGTTTGTTTGTACTCGATATAAACAACTATTATTTTAAGTGTAATCAACGTAGTGTCATCGTTCACGTAATTGTTTTTATTATCCTTGTTTGGACAGTCAGTAATAATATCGTGAAAACGTCATCATTTGGTATGATAGGTATTTACTTTCCAGTTTATGGTATATACGGTAAATAAAAAAAATAGTAAAAAAAAAAAAACCACGCAAAAATAATAGGTAGTGCGAGAAACTGATCAGAAAAATAAAATAACTTTTTCACGTAATCGCGAGTTGTCTTTTTTAATGTAAACCGATGGTCTGCGTGGTAATACGAAACATAATATTATAACTCTTAAATCGTACTTGTCCGATTGTCTATAAGACTTCTGTATAAACCGATGGGAAGTACACTAATAATATTTTAAACCGAAAATTTATAGTTAAACAACACGATTCGGTGATACTTTTATAATGTATACGCGCATACAATAGTACATACTTCCAATCGCAAAGTGGTTTTTTTCTTTTTTACATCCAAGTGACACGGAACGTGTTATGCGGAGTACCTAGTTACAACCGTCGTGTGTAAAAACGCCATGATAGTTTTCAAAAGTAGACGGGCGAGTACCCGATTTCGAAACGTAGGTTTTAAACATTTCAGCGTGGAATAAATACAATATATAGAAGGCAAATATCATTAACTTTGACGATCGTTCATCTATGTTGTGTGTACTGAAATCGGTATATTTTTCTCATCGACTGTGCAGTGCGCGCCACGACCAATAATAATAAAAAAAAAAAAAAAAAACTGAAACACTAATAAGCGACTATATATTGAGTATTACGTCGACTACTCGACATCTGTTGCAGGTTACTAATTCGATGCTTTCACTCGGGTGTACAGCACCGCAGAAGTTTCAGCAAATGTGGCACATGCGTTGAACCCGTTGTCTATTCACACATGGTATTGGTATGTAGTGTATTAATTATATATATACATGGTTTGTACCGACTATGGTTGTATCGACAATATTTGTAAAACTTAAACATCCCATAATTTCTTATCTTTTTTTTTTTTTCGTGCTTAAATGGTTTGGTTAAGTGTTAGATTAGACTGTAGTCAAACAACTAGGCGGCTTACGATGACCGTAAAAAAAAAAAAATTTTCGTCAGTTACAACAACAGGCGACAAATCGAAATTTCGCATTTTAAGTTCTTTCTCCCGCTAGTTTTGTATAGTTAGAAGTCTGTAACTTTTACGTGTATACAATCTGTACGCGTATTGCGTATGATATACTGCCGCTGTCCAGTTTTTTAAAAATCAATTTAAGTTATTAGGGTGTAAATGCGACCTAATTGTTGAAAATTAAATTTCATCATCAAAAACGTCAGCGTACCGGACGTATTACAATTCTGAATCGTAATCGCATTCGTCAAAACGAAAATTAGTTAGTTGTCGTTTCATTTGCGCGCAGGAACTAAGAGGTTCCCTCCAAAGACGGCCTACCGCTATAGAACGCGTAGCCTTATGTTCGCAGGGTGTTAAACGCAAATGATTGCGAAAACGACTAGATTTTACACGATTTACAAAACTGTTTCCTACGCGTTATGAATCGATATTTAGTACGATAGTCGTTCTTTGCGAGTCGGATGAAGAAAAGAACCGGAAAATGCAACAGGAACAGGTAAGTAGGTACTCACCAACGTAACATTAGGTGGGTATTATAACCTAACCATGAAAATCTATACACTGCAGTCCGTAAATCACGAATCTATTGCGTCGTAGAATCCCACTGTAAATTTCTTTCACGCCTCGCATTCGTTAAGTTTGGTTATTTACTACGGATACTACTTTCAGACTATTAAACATTTTGATCTTCTCGACTTTTCACCCGTAACTTTTCACCCGTTGTTACCGTTACTTTTCGATGGCCACTCACAATAGGTTCGATACGAGCGGGCATTAGATGTACGTAATATACAGGAATAAGCGATCTCGATATCAACTCGCAGAAGAATGTCACAGATCGCAGGCATCCGAGCGCATTTCCGCTCTGGCGTGCTTGCAAAGAAACTTGATGGTGAGAAAGCATCCGGATCTACTGGTTTTCGTAATCGTAGTATGTAATAATTCCGTTGCGCGATTCTTCGCAAACGCCACCGGTGCACTCGTTTTTTAGCGTGCACATCGCGACGAAACTGCGGTGTAACACTGGTCGTGCGAAATTGATATATAATATAGGTGGTTTTAGGTTATTATCCGAAATGGACGGGTGATTATAAGAAACGGTAGAGACGGTTCCCGATGGGTGCGACTTTCCATCGTCGATTCCGCAGCAGCAGTAGTATAGACGGTGTGTAATAAAGAAGTTAAAAAAACGAAAAACTTTTAGCAATGTACGGGGGCAAAGTAAATATCGCAGGTATAACAAGTGTAAGTGAGAGTAGTTCAGATTTCCGTAAAAAAAACGTACGAAGCGATATTACAATATGTTCGTGCGCGTGATCACCGCCGGGAAATTCTAAACAATTCGAATTGTACACGACGTCAACAGACGCAACGGCTCGACGTGTCGAACGGAAGACAAACCGCACTTTAGGTAGGTGTACGAATACGATTAAAGCTAAATGAAAGACCCGAGTGAACGACGATTAGTGTAGACGAAACTCGTGAAATTAAAAAAATAACTAGCTCTGGACACCAGACGTGATCGATCAAAACTCGATTGTAAAAAAAAATCTAGTACCCGCGCGTATACACAACGATTTCCCAACGCTGATGGATTGACGTGAATCGCCTGCGCACCGAAGTGTCCGAGTCTGTCAACACGTAAATAAGTATTTATAAGTAATACAACTCAGAAGTATATTGTGCCCGCGTTATTTAGCGATCTCGTATTCACGTCGGCGAATTGATTTTTTCAACGACGTGTATATAGTTTCTCAATAACACTGAAAGTATGAGCATCAAAAACGATGCGTTGAAAAATATAGCGATTCAATTGGATTTCGAACTGTTTAAATTAATCGTTTTTCAAGTGTACGAGACGTACAAAACGCGTTTAATATCTCATTGAAAACGATTCGTGATTGTCGACTATATTTACACCTACATTTATTATGCAAACTCAACAAAATACCACAGGTACTGTACCATACTGTTCAAATGAAAAATATTCAAAAAGCAATTAGATCCGGCCATTTCTTTTTGTAAACTTGTATACTGACAACGTTTTGAATTTTGGAGAACATAGATAACACTGCGTTATGGTTTGAAATACCTGTGAATTCATTAAACTTGTTACACGAGCATCCCGTCGACGGTATAGCAGCAGACAGACGGATCAATACGATTCGACATAGTGAAAAGGAAAAAAAAAACCCTGAAATAAGTATAATAGAAACGATACTCAAACAGTTTATCTACTGTCGATTCATTAGGTAGTTATATTGTCATATTGTATAACTCGCCCAAAGGTCGAGATTCCGCGACGTTTTGTTTTTGTAAGCTGGTCCGAAATTTCAAAAATTCACAGTATATATATATGGGGTTTTTTTTTTTTTATACATCAAAAGTATAACGTTAAAACATCACGACCGTTCACATCCCTTACACACACACACGCGCGCATTGACAATCCTCATACATGTTTTTTAATTGTTTCCGTCCATCTCCTCTTATTACTACTACGGTCTTCCTCTACCTTTTTTTTCCTTCGGCGTTAATTTTTATAACTATTGCTTCAGTTTCTCCTCGTACGCGTTACGTCCGAACCATCTCAGCCCGTTTTCCCTCGTCTTATCCACTATCGGTGCAACACCTCTACGTATTCGTTTTTTTATTCCGTCTATTGTTACTCCACTCTACACGATTTCCCGTCAACCGGCCAACACTCCGAACCGTACAACAACACGGTTGGCTGTCTCACCTGCACTGCACTTCTGTAAGCCTTGTTGGAGTCCTTTTGTCACATAAATTATCACCTAATAAGCCTAAACCGCTGAGATTTTGCACGGGCGGTTCCTTGTACAGCGAAGGCGATCGCTGTAGGATTTTTCAATGCTAAACGGGTGAAAAAGGACGTTTTTCGTGCCACTGCGTCTAGAGACTTGAAATGTAGCGCGCACGGGGAAGTTCCTTACACGAACGAACGAGGCGGGCAAGCCTCTAGAAAATGTTTTTCCAGAGTTCAACCCCTAAAGCGGTTGAGACGCGCCGATCAACGCACGGCCCGAACCGCTGCAGGGTCTGGCGACTTGATATTTTGCGCGCGCGACGGGCACAGCGAGAAGGAGTTTTTCAACCCCCGAAGCGTTTTTTTAAAACCGTTCCTTCGAAACTGTGCGACTCGGCGTGCTCGGTTTCTTTTTTTAAATTTAACTACTCGGCACCGACTTTGAACCGAGCTTCGACCGACTGAACTAACCCGGGCGGTTCGGGGCGGCTATATAGTCGCAGAACGTTACACGGGCCGGTGAGGCGTGAACCGAACGAGAGGTAATTACGTGGCGATAATACCTATACGCGTGTAACACTGTGCGCAGCCGCGGGTCGGTCGGTCATTTTTAATCTTTCAATACGGGCGTTACAACACCGTCATAAAAAAAAAAATCTGTCGGACAAGTTAATTGGTATCAAAAAAACGCGGTCGGTGTCTAACGCTACGTTATTATGTGTTACACCGTCCTCCTTCCCGCGTGTGAAAAACCCCGCGTGTGGTTACGATTCCGCGATGCACGCGCAGTGTTATTGTCGGTACAGCGTACTGTACAAACACGATAATGATTGACGTGTGCACACGATGTACGGGCACGAATCGTGACATACGCGGTTTTTTTATCCATCGTTTGTATCCGTAACAAATGCGCCGGGCGTTACACGGTCGTGACCGAACTCCTGCTACGTAAACGATCGCCGCCGCGCTGCCGGTCCGGCGAGCTCGTTTGGCCGCGCGGGGATGACGTTTCGGCCGTCTTTGGTCCGACTGCCGATGCAGCTTGGCAGCAGCAAAACTTTGCCAAGATGGCTGGCACGTGCCGGCGAAAATATCGGCATGGCGAGGACCCTGTCGGCACGCAGTTTTGTGGACACGCGCAAAAGTGACTTGGCCGGAAAATACTGTGCGACGGGCCTCCGCGATCGCAGTATTTTCGCAGTTCAAACAAACGACGTTAGGAGGACGAGTTGTCCCCGGCCGAAGGTAGTAAACTCGAGGTCGTGTGGTGAAAAGTTGCTCGGCGCGACGGGTCACTTCGTCTCGTGTGTGTCGTGTGTAGACTTTTCATTTTTTTTTTTGGTAACCCAACGACGACGTCGCGTCCCGAAAAACGTCCCAAAAAACGTCCCGGCGAAAAAAAAATAAATATCAGAGCCAAGCGTGTAAAACTACCCGTTATCTGAAATGCTACTTTTTTTTGGGTCGCTTACTACCTCCTTCGATCCTTTTTTTTTTTACGCAACGTTACGTTTGCTATGACGTCCGTCGTGTTATACATATGCCCAAACCGAAATCTCGACTTTTCGGTTGTACTCGACGCGAGCCCGCCCCCGTGAGAGTAATTAGAATTTAGGCGATTCTTCGTTGCTTTCCGTCTTTTTTTCTTTTGCGCGCGATTATTATCAGCCGCGTTTGCACAATACGTTTTTGCCGCGTTCTTCTGTTCAAAGTTAACCACTTTGCCTTATATTTCACAACCGCGGGCACGATTTCAACTACGAACTGCAGTTTCGTGGAAAAATGCAGCGGTGTGCGCGTTCAATTTATCGATTTCAAATCAAAATGACGCGTTTAAATCATACCCCGAGCAATAGCAGGATCGTCTGGCGCAGATGGATCGTATACCGCAGCTGCGGTACAATGTATGGGCACGGCAAACAGAAATACACGAGTTAACTCACCTGAAATAAAATCGTGTTTTTTGATCAAAGAATTTTGTCCATCGTGCGCCGCACGTTCGCGAGTTTCGTACGGTACCGGTATCTTTCAAATGGGCTGTACGCGATCGAGGTGACCTATATTACAACGTAATAGTCGGTAATAGTCGGAAGTTTGGCTTTACAGGACGAATTTTCGTCGCATAAATCGATTGAATGTAAACTTTTTTCTATTCAACCGTTATATACGTACGTACGTATAAAGAGATGATGGACACATCATTCCAGTTGGTATCATCCGTCGTCGTTGAGGTGTCAAGGTCAGCGTGGGTTCATCGGACACGAGATGCGCGATCGAAAATAATCGTAAACAGTCGTCAACTCTCGGCAAGGTCTTTCCGCATTTCGTCGACTCGTGGACGGACGCGCGCGGACGAGGGAAAAACATTATAACCGTGGAAACGATATTTCGAAAAACGATTTACAATAGATCCTAACTCGGTACCCAATCGTGTATTTGTCTTGCAGTGTACATCATACACATCGTATATTATGGACTCGTCGAATAAACAACGTTTTCTCCGCACGAATCCAGCGCCTGCCGAGTCCGAATGTTATATTTTATTTTAAATTTCATACGATAATTTTTTTCTAACGAATTCATAGTATGCAATAAAAACAAATAAACACGGTGTTTTGTGCATTCTACGTGTTTGTCCTGTGCGCAACGCGCGCGTTCGTATACACGTGATATTAATATACGACGTGAACTTATCAAAATAAACTATCGTTAACACATATTTTAAAAAATATTATTCATACAGCGCTACGCGTTTCATTCATGGGGGTCCGTATAATAAGGTAGGTAAATGTCATTGGTGTTAATTTGAAAGTGTAAATTTCAACACAACATAATTACTACAATATGAGAGAATCGTATTTATAATTAATCACAAGGTGCGCGCGTGTGTGTGCTGCACATAAGACGCGTACACACGGGTTGTCGTATTTCGATATTTATTATTTCGCATATAATACACGTGTCTCCTAAACAACCGGGACAACGCTTATTTTTTGTATTACAGGTACCGTGAGTTTTCTCACAGTTTAAAACGCATTTTTCCTTTTTACATAAAAAACTTTTCGATTTTTCAACCCGATTCGCCATGTCGAAGAAACACTTTTCACGTTTGGTCGGTATAAAAAAAAATCAAAACTGGGAACAATGTGTCGTCAAACATTTCTAATCTAGATTGTTAATAAAAAAATCCAGCGAGTCCTGTCTTGTTTACCCTACGACAAACACTCCAGTTGACTATTGTTGTAACGATTTGAATAATGTTCGTCTGTTATTTTTTTTTAAATGTTGAGGCTACACTGACCCGATAAAATATTAATGTCGTAACATGCGGGTACACGCGTATTATCCTGTTGAGCGCAGAATTAATATCACAAAGTTACATAATTGGATAGCTGCAGTTGAAAAGTCAAGTCGAACAATTGAACTGACATTTTAGGTCGATTACTGTAACAGCTGCAGACGGTATTGCACGCTCTTGCGAAAAAAAGACAACCAAATATGAAGACGAGGAATTGAACAAGACCCAAATAAACTGGAAGTCGTGGAAACGCGCATTGAAAGTCGCGGTTGGGCGGAATAGGCACGAATGTATCAAAAAGGTACGTGAAAAAAAGATTCGTATCATACGATTTAAAATGCGTCCGGCATGTTATGTTTAAGTGAAGACGTGCCGACGGATGCAATAGATGTACGCAGACACGAAAAAGTTGACTATAAAAAAGAGCCTTCGGTTGAAGATTTTCAAACATTATGCAGTTCTGACCCGCAGTTTTCAAATGCGATGATTTCATATTATGAACTTATGTATAAGATAACGGCTAATTTCATCAATTTAACCGATTCGCTGTTATAATTACGGACGAAACGCGTGTTCTTAAATCGACGTACTATTTGTATTGGGTTTTCATTATAAACTCGGTTTTCTGTACCAGCCCGATATACTTGCGCGGTGGTCGTCATATAGTATTTTACAAGCGAGTCGTTTTCTTTTTCTCGCGTCAAATATATCAGAAGATCGTTTACGATTTTTGACGATCGACCGAAATACCGCGCGAATAAAAGTATACGCCACAACGTGCAACAAACATATAAACGGTTTTTCGGCTTTGTGTCGTCGATGTCGCTATATTTTCGGGCGCCGTAATATTTTTTTTTATTATCCAACGCGCGATAAGTGCCGGCAAGACGTCAACCGATTCGTAAAATTAGAAGCGAAATGATAATACCGGGGCACTTTTTCTTTATCGTCGGATACTACAGCACTATAACAAACAATAATACGATGATCACATTAACGTCAGAACGAATCTATAGAAAGCTGCGTAAGTGTCCGATACAATAATATATCACAACACATTTGTGTATTTATTGTACGCAGCTGTGAATGCGTAACGGAAAAAAACAAAAAATAACGCAAAGTTATAGAAAAAATTTTAATTGCTGGACAAATGGGAATGCCGAAAGAGTTACTGTCGAATTTTGTCAGAGCGCGTTCTGTATATTTCTATGGCAGCTGTCGGCTATCTTATATCTACAGTGTTCCACTTCACAACTGAAACGAGATAATTTACTGATTTTTGTTTAGAAAAATGATTCGTTTGTTTTTTTTTTTTGGAAATTTGATTATTAAAAAAAATAATGTTCGAGAAATTTAATTTTCAACGACAACGTGAATTTTAAACCTTAATAACTTAAAAACTGTTTATAAAAATTGGCCGACGGCGGCAGTATGTCGAACAATACATTTAAAAGTTACAGACTTCTAGTCTAAATTGGTGAGAATGAACTTGAAATGCAAAATTTCGATTTTTAAACTGTTGTGACAGACTAAAAAGTAAGTTGTTAAAGAAAAAAAAAAAAAAAATTATGGGACATTAAAATAAGGTTATCTATAGTCACTAAATAGAAAACGCAAACACCTGTTGTGTAAAAGGAGTTGTAAAGTATAATTGTAGCCAATCTGTAACATAAAACACACTTAAATTTTTGACATTTTATTGTTTTTAACCCAATTTCGTTCCTCGTCTATTTTTACATCATTTGGTTTATCGCCTTGACTCTAGCCGGCTACATAAAAATATTTCGTAGCATAATATATTACGAGTATGTTAAGCAGCAGTAAAATTTACATGTTACATATTTCAAAACAAAAATGTTTTACATCTAAGAAGGTATTTTAAACGTAACCTTTATTATACGTTTACCGATGTTTGTCAATCAAAATTTCAAGGATAAAATGAAATATAAAATTTTGTACCTACGAACAACTATTTTTAACCTGATGGCTATTTATAGCTCAAATAAACAATATTCAAAGCATAAATGTATTTTTATATTGTTTTAAGCAAAATATGAATTTTAAATAAGTATCAGTTATATGCTAATTTGAATTGAATTCCGGATGAAATGAGGAAAAACTACATCGGTATAACGTGTCACGAAAGTCATGATAAATGATTTTTTCCTCTCCACGGCCAATAATGGAATTAAATACTTTCAAAATGTTATCGCATTATTGGTTGTTAAATTCTGGCAACTTAAAATGCACACAATCGTGTAAAAAAAATATACATGAGCAAATATGAAATGCAAATGTAGATGTGATTTTTTGAATTCAAAACGTGTCGGACACATGTTAAAATGGTTTTGGACAAGGATCAGCTGGTTGTTGAAAAATTTTAAGATATGCGACGCGATCTCGCCTTAATTTTATATTTATCTATTTCCTATTTCTGAGCAACGATAAAAATGTACTATTTTATCATGTTGACAGTGCGACGTTTTTTTTTTCTCGCCAGATAGAAACGTTTTTTTTTTTTTTTTGATCACTTTAAAGCTATCGTTCAACACTAAAAAAATGTTTCGAAAACCGTTTGCTAAACGACGTCAAATCTCCATGCCCGTGATCGATTCTCCGGGTAGAAGGAATGCTCCGATATTCACAAATTCGGCTTTATAATGGACTTAATTTGAAATTATTTCTCGAGTGCCAATTCCGCCAAAAAAACGAAAACCGTAAAATCGCCCGGAACGTTGTCAGGGTGCGTTAAACATACGCAAACGTCGTTACAACTGATTCCTCTATGTCGTCACACGCCATTCCATTGGAACGATTATTATTTGAAACGTCGCAGTAGCGTTTGAAAACAATTCTTTTTCTTTCAACACTTTTTCGTGCGCAGAAAAGGTCCTCCGATCTCTTTGCGCAATGCCTACCTACCTACCTGAAACGATATAGGTTTTTGGACCTCGAGAGTATACCTACTGCTCTGGTGAAAATTTTTTTTTCTCGAAAGCAAACAGTAGGCGGGTCACAGTTTCGAGTGGGTCTCGAACGGTGTGATAAAAATATAGTTTGTTGCTAAGGCGAAAAACCGTACTGCGAGACGACGATGACCGGGAGAATGCGCGCGATGGACGCGATTTATACCAAATACGCGCCGTGAGAGGACGGCGCTATTCACTAGGTCAAGGTTGCGTCCATGTAAAACACAATTCGTAACAATAACGAGATGCGCACAATGTAACACCGATGTAACATTTACAACGGCGATGACAACGATTTTAATGATGATTATGCACACCGGATACTGCAAAAACGTGTAAAATACGTCATATTTTTGGGCATCGTAATATCTTCTTCTTTCTTAGTTTCGGCTTTTAAGACCATACATAATGCATACTGCTGCTATAAGCACAAATCTTTCCGCCTGTCCCCGCAGTCATCTGCTGCTTCTCTCCAACTGAATCAATATTTTAAAAACCTCCTTCTTCGCACAGACCATCTGCCGCGGCCTTAGCTGTCAGGTCTACCCGGGCATTAGCTCGTTATTAGTTAAAATCAAATCATAGAGTCGAACCAATTTTAATTAAGTTAATTTCAACTCGTTAACTTGTTTGTTTTTTTTTCGTAGGCTTTTGACCTGATAAGAGAATTCTCTATGGATTTAACGTGTAAACTCTATCTGTTAATGTGTTAAATTTTTTTTTAACGTAAAAGTATTAGATCGAAAAGACAACTTCAATAGAAAATAAAAAACAATTTTTCGTAGTGGAAGAAAATATCTAATTCTAGGTGCGAAACAACCATGGGAATCAAAAATACGATCTACTGTCTTTAGGTCGATTTAATTTTTTTATCATCGTCGACTTTTAATTTAACAAATTTAAAAAATTAACTTTTTGTTTTTGCGATTAACTTAACGATAGTTAAACAAATTCGTTAACTTTCCCCCAGAGTCTTGTCGTATATATGGTAGTATAACAGAAATACTGCAGCTACTAACTAACATTAAATTGTTGAAATCCTATACTTTATCCGATACTTTTTTTCCCATCTCCGACACGTTGCGCGTCGAGCGGATACGGTGAAAAATCACCTATATGATTGTCAATATTCGCGTTTAAAACGAATTCACTGTTGGAAAAATTAAAAACAAAATTTACAGAAATAAAATTCATTATTGTAAAAAGCCGGGATCACTGTTGGTTTGACGGAGTAGCGACTACACTTTGGGTGGGTTTTGGAAGTTCAAACGTGTTATTTAATATCTGAAAGCAATCGTCGCCTTTGAAAAAACGTTTCTGAGCGAGCTCAGTTATCAGGTAAACGTCCGGGCGAAACCCAAATAATAAACATTGAATGAAACTTTTTGAACGTTTATGCTGTAGTCCTACAGCACAAAGATACATTTTCGTTAAAAATTTCAAGACCACAGAATGATTATTTTCGAAATTAAGGAGAAATAACTATACGCGATTTTAATGAAATCTAATTTAACGTCGTTAAAAATCTCAAAACCAGTGGATCGAAAAATTGTGCGATTTTCAAAATTGTTTTGGTGTGTATAGTTAGAGTGACGTACGACTGACGTTGTGTAGTGAAATTTCGAGTCAAAAAGCCCAAAATTCACTTATGAATGAAAAACCTTAAAAATCTAAAAACGGCTATAAATAGCCTAAAACTGATCGAAACTTTTTTTGAACATTTTTTTGAAGTTGTACAGCACAAAGATATTGTCAAAAACAGTTCAAGACCCCTCGATGATTATTTTCGAAATTACGGAGAAATAACAACTGTACGAAATGCCGTTTTTAACGGTTCTTCGCAATTTTTCGGTGGTTTTTCCCGTCGCGTTCAAAAAAACCATTGAGAAAATCAAAAAACGACCTCTCTAAAGTACCGCCATCCGCTCGATCCGATTCGCTAAGATAAAAAAGAGATACTGTACGTGGAAACCGGTGCACTCTTTCTGGTAGAAGTTTCGTTAACGGTACAAAAAAAAAAATAAACATCATTGTACAACCACTTCGGCTGAATCTAAAACTTGAGAACGGACTGATAAATCGTTGTCCCCTAAGTCGGAAAAAAAACATTTTCTCTATAACTGTAGATGCATCCACAAACACGTTTTTTCTTCGCAGTCTCCTCCGAGTGTCTGTGTACTATAAATGCTGTATTATTATGACGCGTTCACACGTGAATAAAATAATTGGTATTGTGTTGAGCAGCTGAAAACGAGCGCAAAACAATATTACCATTTCACCTCGTCCGAGAGGAAATAACAAAACGAAACGAGCATGCGAAGAAAATAGCCCATTTTTATAACGGGAAAAAAAGTTCACAACGCCGTTTACACCCAGAAAATTATTATTATAATAACGTATACGACGGTATCGCGGATTTGCGCGCGGAATAACCTTGCGCGGGTCCGTATAATTAACGTGAACATAATTGTTGTTGTAATATTATCGTGAGAATAAAATTTTAAACAATACGTCTACGTAGTTTAATGTAGTATTTTTTTTAATTGTTTTTTTTTTTTTTTACCACGTGTGCGTAATAAATTAAAGCGTTTTACGCGATGGAAACGACCCGCAGCAAAGGAAAAGATTCGCATCGCTCGGTTAATATTGTACGTATGTTCATATGGAAAGCAATAATTGCCGTGATTGTTTCGTTTTGATTCTGCACGATGCGAGTCTATGTATACGATTAAAAACTGTACGTACAGGATGCGTTTTGTGCGGCCGTTTTTCGCACATAATACTGTTTTTTTTTTTAGATCTGTTTTCAGATTCTGACGGAGAACACGACGCGTTGTTTTTGCGACAGTGTTTTTTTAAATTTTTTTAAATCACACCCCGAATTTCGAAGAATTTTACGGCGAAAAGTTTGATATTTTAACATTTTTTCGTTTGGAGAAAATGTGCTCCGGCAACTTTTCCGATAGGTTCGTTGACTGCGATATGGGTCCTTTTTTTTTTTTCTTTAATTTCGCTTACTTTTTGAGCGATACCGAGAAAACAAATTTGAAATTTTCGGATGACAGAAAACTGCGGCATCACTATGTTAAGTCGTTATCCCGTAAAAGAGCTATAAACGGAATAAACGTCGTACAGTTATAGCGGTTCAAGCACGATAATGACGAAACGAAAATAGTAGCTATCCCACGGAATAAGGTAAAAAAAAAATTCGCCTTTTTCCCGTCGACACACGCGCGACAACAGGTTATTTATTTTCCCGATTTTCGTTTCGAAAAAAAATAATAAAACAAAGTCGTGATCTCGATTATTTGTGGCGGGTACGAAGCGTGCCACCGTATCGATAATTAATATTGGAAAAATATAAAGCGAAAAAAAAATTCGAACCGGTCACGTTGTAGTACCAGAGAGACGTCGTGACACTAACCTACGCAAATGTTATAATATATACGAATATAGTACGAGTAATGCGGTGGTTCTTCTTCTAAATGACCACGACGACGATGTTCGTTGACTCTCGTCGTTGTCATCGTATCGTAAAGGGTCACGATTCATAAACATTTTTACCGTTCTAGATTCTGAGCGGTGGTTTTACAACGATGTTTATTTTTTTATGACAAAATTTCCACCGAAGAGAGTGCACCGATTTCTACGTACTTTTCTTTTAGCGAATCGAGATAGACTGGTACTTCGGGTCATTTTACGATTTTCTCGACGGTTTCCTAACGCGACGGGAAAAACCGTCGAAAAATTGCGAAAAACCGCTAAAAACGGCCGCAACAGTTTGTCGATAACGCGTGTTATTTCTCCATTATTTCGAAAATAATCATCGAAGAGCCTTGGACTGTTTTAGATACCTAGAGAACTTCGAAAAAATGTTCAAAAGGTTTCATTTAATTTAGGCTTAATTTACAGCCATTTTTAGATTTTTCATTCATAAATGATTTTGGCTTTTTCGACTTGAAATGTCACTACGCGACATCAGTCACTCTAACTATACACCGAACAGTTTGAAAATCGCACAGTTTTTCGATCTACCGATATTGGTTTTACGACGTATAACGACATATTTGATTTCATTGAAATCGCCAACAGTTATTTCTCCGTGATTTCGAAAATAATCATACTACTGTCTTGAAATTCTTAACGAAAATTTATTTTTGTACTGTTGTATACACACAAAATTTCAAAAAGTTTCATTCAATATTTTCGGCTATTTTCACCTATTTCTGTGCAATTCGTACTGAAATCGTATTTACTCCTCAAATAATGGTCCAAACGGTTTGAAACGTCTACACGTTATTCAAATTAAGATTCGTTACACGCAGATAGGTATTTTGAAATTTCCGGACCATTTTTATTGTTAAATAGGGTTTTTACCATAACGTATACTAGAAAACTGAGCTCGCTCGGAAACGTATTTTCGAAGGCGACGATTTATCATTGCTTTCAGATATTAAATAACGCGATTGAACCGCAACTTCTAAACTAGACGCCCAACCTAGAGCCGTGTGATCCCGGCTTTATTTTTTCATTGTACTCGTGAGAAATTTAAAAATTCTTCATACAATTTGTAGGCGATCGATAATATTATTAATATCATATTATGAATGTTTGAATGTCCTCGACGTATGTACTTACCTATTAACCACTGCGGGTGTTAGTGTTGTACCATCAAATGGACGCATTAATAAAAAGTTGTATTATACTTTAAGCGTTTTGTATGTAGGTAACTAAACCTCGTGTGTAGCGCGTGCGCAGCGAAAAATCGCTAGTTGTTGAAAAATATTATTTGATCGCGGACACTACGCGAATGACCGTCTGTTGGCGCGTGACATTTATTTTCTCTATTAACGTAAACAGAATTATAATACGTACCAGGTAGAGATTGAAAAATAAACAAACGATCGTCAGTTCAAAAAATACACTTGTACGAAAAAAAAATTTGAACTTTTGCTGAAAAGTGCGTAAGGCAAACTTAACAAAAAAGAACATACTTGTTGAAAAAAAAAAAACGTAATCCTAGGTCGGCTATAGGAAGTTTGGTGAAGTATAGCGACTTCACTTTGGATCACTGGCTTGGAGGAAGTTGTAGTAGCTGTACACGGATCGCTTACGAATATATAGTATTCCTCTTTAGACAGAGCTCTGCGGTGCGTACTCAACAAGTTTTTAAAATTTTTAAAACGTTTCGGGTTCTTTTCCAACTTTTACGACCGTCTTACATTTTTATCCATTCTGCGATGCTTCAAAAAATCTAAACGACGAGGTAACTACACGTCCCGGGATTCACAAGCCCCGTGCGCATTCGCCGAAACCGACGGGCCGAATGTGTGACGAATTGTTCTTCGTACTCGTACCCCCCCGCCCTATACCCCCGAAAAAAACAAAATTCTTCTCGGACATTATTTTGTTTATTCCCGCGGTTTCCGTATCGACTGCGCGGAAACGATAATTCAAACAACGACAAAAATCAATCAATGTGATTATTCTCATTTCGCGTGAGTTTTCACGTTCGAGTAACCTCATTGTGACAATACTGTCGACCAGATCTCCGTTCCCGATCAGTCAGCCGTTCGCTCGCTCGCGATAACGATCGTCGAGTAAAAATGCTCCCCGCTCGAGCTGTGTGAAGAAACACTGCGGCGGATTCGTCGTCACATTGATCATAATATTATTGCAGACGATAAACTTCTTCTTCTTCTCACACTAATTGGAGAAACATAACATCGCCTACCTATACATACATACAAACAGGTAATGGAATAACTACTACTATATGCAGAAACATTGTGCAACGGAGTTATGCCGAACGAACACGTCACGTATCCGGACGAAGATGCGTCGTTTTGAGTAACATCGATGAAAAAAACTCTGGACAGTTTGTCGATTTTTCTCGATTTTTCACCGACACAGTCTAAAATAAAAAACGCTACAAGAACATCGAAATACTAAGAACCGATATGGGCACGGTGACTCAATGTACAATATATTATAGTAATCGCCGAGTAAGAACGGCTACAGAGTTTTTTTTTTTGTATATTATACAACGCTACGCGCTTATACGCTCACATACATTTATTGTGTATCGTCGTATACACATTGAGAATAATATCTGTTTTGAAATTCGTAAAAGGTCAAACCCGATGTGTACGTAAATAAACGAACATTCGTACAAACGACCGCGTTTTATGCTCGCGTCGTAGTATATAATATAGGTATTATTTTCAATACACTGCGAGAACGAGTGTTGCGCAATTCCGGTCGAATTATTTTGCGAGTACGTTATAATAACACAGTGCATAACACAGTGTAGGTGCGTGCGGTGCGAAATCAAAGAATAAATTCATTCCATTTTTTTTTTTTATAAGTCATTAATTCGTACGAATGGTCCGCGTATACGGTGATGATGTTATACTTCCTGCACACCTATAAAAGACGCTCGCGATATTATAACGTGTCGAATAAATCATCTGGACGGATAAAAGCGAGTCGTATTGCTTGGTGTGCTTCGGAAACAAATTTTGATTTCAACAATCAAAAGTTTCGATTTCGACGTCCCCTGAAACTCTTCGGATTGTGTACCTACCGTGGAAAAAATTTGCAAACTGAATATCCTTAGATTTATTCATTTTTTTTTTTTTGAACCTCGAAAATCCTCCCCCACTAAACAGAATTAGCAACGTTGATGCGTTTAATGTCAGTGTGAAGGAAACGGACGACCAAAATAGTGAAAAAAAGAAACCTCAAACTTATTCGGTATAGGCGCGCGCTAAAAAAATTCCGTCTGCAAGTTTTAACTCACTAAACGCAATCAATACGTACACATAAAAGTGGACCACCCGGGAGGCTGCCATATGGATTCGATATTATGCCCACGGATATGGTGTAAGAACGGACAGGTCAAGAGACTCACGGGAACACGGACGATATTATGTAATTCTACAATGTATTCTTATGATACGCGCTTGAGGCATTGTGATCGTTTTTTTTTTTCTCCCGGACCCTTACATACCGTCAGTACGGGAGCAGTGGCGTCAAGCGGTCACAAGTTGGTGTTCAACCCCTTTGAAATCTGAAAACTTCCGTGTCCAAAACTTTTGAAGGCGACATTGATTTGTTCGCGGCAACAATCCGTAGGGTAATAATATGCGGGTGGCCTGGCGGCGAGCGAGCCTATCCATTCCTATATATTGTCCGTGTGAATGTCTGACTTCGTGCGCGACAGTTAAGATAACTTCGCGGTGTCAATATTTTTAAACTATCGTCGTCGTTGTAGTACCCGCGGACAGGATTATTTTATTTCGTTTTTGGAAAGAACGAAGAATTTTTCGCGGCGTACCCGTGGCTGCAGCTGCCCTGCGCGCGTTATACGATCGACGGGGGCGCCTGAGGGGTCCCTTAAACGTATAACAACCGTCCCTTATTATCCGACTATCGCGTACGTGTACGAGAACGTTTTCGGTCTACAGAATGCCGTTTGCCCTGGACAATACAACAAACTGTGTCGGTTCGGTGAAACAGTTCGGTAACAGCTGTATTCGACGGTTATTTTTTTTCTCCGCCAGTACGATTTCGTATAGTTTCGCTCGTAACTACCACACACAACTGCCTGCTGCTACCTACTGCTCTCGTGCGTGTTTACTTTTTGCACGCTTTGCTATCATACTGCCGTATAAATAATATTTATTAAATATGCATATACGTACGACTACAATGTAGGTACCCACCTATGGACGATAATGCGAGCCCGAAGCCAGAAGTGAGTTGTGGCCGTTGTCCCCGCGGCGTTTCGCCTTATACAGCCGGAGACTGCCCCGTACTACTCGCGGGGATTGCGACAATCGATTACGGACGTTTTTATTTGTATTTTTTTTCCGCCAAAATGATGAGAACCGACGTGGGCACACGGTTGTGTGCACGCAGCGCCGAGAGAGTGAAAGGCAACACCATCCGTGATTCTGATAACGTGATGTATTTTACGGTGTGTGATGATAAATAGCTGGTACACTTTGAAAAAGATTTTTTGTTCTCCGTAATCGATAATCGTCACAGAATCGACAAAATACGACGGCGCGTAACGGCGTTCGGACGGACTAATCTAAGAACGAAAATACTTAAACGTTTCTGTGTGACGCGCAGACGTCTAAAATACGCTATCCGAATGTGGCTGCGGCATTATCTCGTTCGAATACTATAGTATGCGAGCCGACGAGTTTAGGACCCGAAATGTTGTTGTACGCGTGTTGACTAAAATGTACAGACTAAAATTACTTTCGATTTACAAACGAGCGATAACTATACCGAAACATTTTAACTTTTACGTGCAGTTTTTCCCTTATAAAATACGTCCGTTCTCTTTAAGGTTTAACACCTCCTCATTCTAAAATCTTTGAACGCACACCGAATCAGTATTGATGAATTCGCATAAAAACAAAACATTTTACACTCAAAGAACAGCGATCGCTGTAACGGCATGTACCCCCCCCCCACCACTGCGAGGTTAACAACAATATTATTTTGTCGAAATCAAAAACACTCGTTGTACCACTTTCGCCAGTAACGCATTGAAAACGTTTAAAAACGAAAAAGAAAGAAACGCCTAATATTTCACAGTATGTGAGGTTTTACAATTTTGATTGAAGGACACAGCTGTGCTCGTCTAAAATGTAAAAACAATTTGGCGAGAACGCACTGCGTAGAAGTGACCGACAGCAGAAAAACGATCCTCACAAAATTATACATTGGTCACGTTTTTTTTTTTTTATCAATCATGTCGTTCGCATTTTGCCAACGTGAACATATTTAATCTGCATTAGTTTGACGACTATTTTTACGATTCCTATGGTTTTATATAATGACGAGAATAATTAAAAACAAAAAATTCGCACGGATTTCTCTTTCTTTTGGAAAAACATAAGAGCGTCATTTTAATACGTCTTATAGTCAGCAAGTGTTTCGTTTACGTCGAAACTTAGCAATCTATAGAGAAACAACAAATCGCAATACCGAAAGAGGAATAAACGGAACGAATTTTAGCTCCTAAACGTATAATTTGCATACGAGAACATTATGAGAAGGTTATATGGTTGAAATTTCGAGTTTTTACAAAACAATTTTTCTTACACTATACTATATAATACGTTTCAGCTTGGTCCGATCTTTATTTTGGATGTTATGATCGAAAAAATCTAAATCGATGAGTAAAAAACACGTTCCCCGTAATCATTTGTGTCCCTCTCGTAAGAAATACATGGCCGCCCGGAATGACGAGTTTAACGACGTGAAATAACAACGTGAAATCGGCTATAAACCGAATTCGTGTGAACGAATTTTTAAAATTTTTGAACCACACGTGTAATACTATTTTGTTTAGATCGTATTAAAGTTTCGAGACTAAAACATAAAAACTAGATGTTTTACGGAATAATAACTGCCGTAAAACAACAAATTCAAAAATTTCAAAGTTCCGTAACTCCCTCGAAAACGATCGATTTAAATTTCAGCAGTAAACTCGTTCAGCTTTTCTTAAGGACACGTATAAATTTCAAGTCGAACGGAGGACTTTCGAAAAATTTGACCGTTTTCGATTTTTCCTAAGAACTTAAAAAATAATCAAAATTTCAAAAAACGCTTCAAATAAAGTACCGTCTCGGATCAATCTTTAAAGGTATCATACGTCAAAATTGGAGCAGTAATTTTTCTACTAGAAAACGTGTCCACAGGAAAAAAATCATTGTAAAAACAATACATTCTTCGTTAACGCTCGGAATACAAAAAAATATTTTACAATTCTACATCGGAAAATGTTACTTGAAATAATAATCGTCCTGGCTTCATAACATAAACAATATTTATAAAAAGCACAGTAGTACGAGTATATATATATACACACAACGGAAATTATAATATCATAGTATTTCTCACGAGTGATTTCTCTAGTTTTCTTTCCCGTTTCTTTTACTTTTATCGTGCCTCTACGTAAACAGATTATACATTATTGTAGGGATTATATATAATTCACATGGATGATTCATACAGAGGTATGCTAGAAAAGTTCAAACAATGTTTACATCGCGTCTCACTCATTTGTAAACCGAGTAAATTGAGCCTGAAAATCGACAATTATGATAGAATACTTTCACACTGTACACGCGAATCAAAATTCAATTTTTAATTTTTTGATTCATAGCGTAAAAACGCCACGAATTTCCACCGGGCGTGTGAGACTATAAAACCCGAAATCGAATTTTTTTTTTTTTACAACACACAGCGTATAGAATAATGAATTAAATTATAAAATACTAGTAATAACAATATGATATTAACACCATTATACATTTATCATTATACGGTATCGTTTTAAACGGCTTTCG
>CM029359.1:4939219-4999429 GCA_017140985.1 Hormaphis cornu | reverse complement strand
GGTTATTTCTCATTTCACATTATTGTGACGCTCAAAACTACATAACACATAGTATGCTTGTAATTCTGTTCGATAATTATACGTGTTTTTTCCATTAAATCGGACGCGTCCGTTGTGTACCCATTCATCAGTGAAGACCAAAGTTACATATCACATAGAAATAGACAGTGGGCTTTACGTAATATTGTTTGGCCAGCTGCGCGGTGTAAATAATTGCGGTTTGCGCGCTTATAAAATAATTCTATTAAAATAATTCCATAATTCTATTAAAATAATTCCATAATTCTATTAAAATAATTACCTAATCGTTGGTAGGCGATTGTTTTTCTTCCTGTATTTACGCGCCGTATGATAACGAAAAACGTCTAAATTTACTCTAGAAATAATCGGTTTAAATGGCGATTCGCGGCCAAACTTTTTCGTCGCGTCACACGTAAAAATCGTAAATACACTTCTCGTGTTACGCTCAGAATGTAAAAAGCGCTTGAAATGATGCAAAACGCGTTTCATGTTGAAAATTTAATTAGGTTTTTTAAAAACTTTTAAACGTCACGCTATGATTGCTATACAAAACGCTAGGTATCAATAATACAATGTACCTACTCAAATATACGCGATCATTATAAGTAATGTAATTAATTAAAGTATTGTTGCTTTCAGGACCTTATAAGGGGGCTGATAACTAGTTTTTTAAAGATTCTGAAGAACGATGTACAATAATAATACGGATATTGTGTAGTTATATCAATCATTCATTGAATTGCTCTTAATGTTAATACAGGCAGTACAACTAAAATCATCATCACTTTAAATCAAACCACAGCTTTTGGTGTTCGATCAAAATCACTTAAAAATCAAACCTGCATCTTATCTGTTTAAATATGATGCGAAAGTTTCAGCTTGTCCCGATCATTATTTTGGAAGTTATGACCAAAATACCACATCGACGTCGGATTTGGCGATTTCGCCATTTTCATCGTATTCAGCACTCGACTCGGAAAATAATCAAAATACGCTTTAAACGAAATAAAATTTAAAGCCGAGATCCCGACTTTTTATGTGATATTCAACGTAACGATATTGACGGAGCAAGCCGTAAACGTCATTAAACCTGAACATTTCAAATACGAGCCGAAAAATTGCCGTAAAATTCTCGATTTTAATTTTTTTTCGGTTTTTGAGGTAAAACTTAAAAAGTAGGCAAAATTAAAAAAAAAAAATCTTCAACAATGTTTTAAATGTTGAGGTTTTTCATTCATGAATTTGAACACAACGTCAGTTGTGTACGTTACACTCTAACGTCGTTGTACATATCAAACATTTTGAAAACGGCACAATTGTTCGATCTGTTTTGCGGTTTTAACGACGTGTCAGATTTCGTTAAAATCGCGTACATTTCTCCGTGATTTCGAAATTATTTCGTTCTGTTGTCTTGAAATCTTCAACAAAAGTGTATCTTTGTACTGTAAAACCACGGTAAAAATTATCAAAAATTCGATTTTACGCTATTTTCACCCGTTTTCGTGCGATTGACACAAAAATCGTTTCAACTCGCCCATGGCCCAAATGGTTTCCACGCGTTACATAATTCTCTTACGCGCGTACGTCTTTCGGACCATACAAAAACGTTTGAACCGCACGACTTCCCGCCCAAAGCTTACTCCGTCAGAGTACACTCTATGCATCTGGATCCCGGCTTTTTTTTAAAACTTTTTTCTTTTTTTCTTTTTTTTAATTTAAAAACACCCCGAAACGGGTAAAGAAATCCGTCGGCGAGCCGCAGCGACGGCGGAAACACCGGACCGGGTGAAAGCGCGATGCAACGGCGAGGTAAAACGGGCGACGGCAGTCGTCGTTTCGTTAAATATCATTATTATTATTACGTTTTTCGCGCGCCGTTGTGCCGCCCGGGTGTGGCCTGCACGTCGTCGTTGCGCCGACACGCGCACGCACGCATACAGGGTGTTCGAAAAAAAGAACGTTCGGTTTTTGAAAAAGCTGTCGACCGACGAAACGAATGGAATGTACGATGTTGGGTTTTTAAAACGGTGGTGTTTTTTTTCTCTTCAAACACTTTTAGGGGTCTCCGACGTCACGCTTTGAGAGGAGGACGTCGAATTCGAAAGTTCAAAATCGAAAAAGTCACGGTGAAAATGGCGTACGTCGAATTCGACCGAAAACGTTAAAAACGTGTTGTTTTTTGACAAAATCGAGTTTTGGTCTTTTTGGCCACGACGAAATCAACGAGACTATCCGTCACACGATACTGAAACAGGTGAAGTACCCCTACAGGTTTTGGTCCGAGTGATTTTGACAACTTTTTAGCTAATCATAGAACTATTTTCTCTGTGGTTTTCGTTCGATAAAACATTGTTTGATTTTCTAAGAAAAAGTTTTGAACACAAGGTCAACAACAAGTACAGCAACGTGAGGTACCAAAAAGTTTGAAAAGTCCATAGTCACGTTTTTTTTTTTTTTCACTCGGTCGTTTAAAGCTGCTGGAAAACTGAACTCGAAAACTGACTTATACCTTTGGCAATGGAAGGATTCGACCATTATGATCATAGTTTTGGCGATTATTCGCGCCGACCGTGTGTACGATTTTCAAGAGCGCCATCTTTTAGGGCCATTTCAGAGCCGATCGCGCGAGCCCATGAGCAAGCCCGTTTTAAGGGCGTACAAAAACCGTTCGTGAGAGGGATTAGGGGGGTTAAACTGATTGGCGTGACGTTTACAAGAAGAGAACAGAAAATTCCAACACGATTTTCGAACGATTGCTTGAAAATTCAAAACAATCGTTTGCATCGGTACGACTATAGGAATGAAAATTCGAGTAAAACACTCGTAACAACGCGAAAACCAATTTTTTGCGTACTGACATTTCTGAAGGTGATCGGTTTGCGTTCGATCGTAAAATATAATACACCTTGGACGCAATCGGTACACGAAAAGGTCATTTTGCGTTGTTTGGCGACAGATTTTCTCACTCTAGAATAGTCTATAGACAAAAATAATATCTGTTTTATGCGCGAAGATTTGGTCAAAGATCTAGTGGTGGATATTAAAATATTAAATTAAACGCAGAATAATTTTACGTTTTATTCTACGCGTACTTATCCTATTCGGTCGGTATACGTCCAGAAAATAATAATTCCAGCTAAATGCTCAAAAGTTCAGTCGGCAGGGAAATTGCTTTCAACGGGCACCTATTTTGAAAACATTAAACGAGATTCGCCGGGTCAGGACAGCTAAAGGAGATTTCTGAGTGCAGTCTGCAGCAATTAGGCTCAAAAGAGTTAAAATCGCAATTACTATTATAAATGATTTTATATACTTACAAAAATTAAAGTTCAGCGACAAAAATTTGAACTTACCTGAAACAAAAATGAAAAAAAAAACCTTTATTAGAACAAAATAATATTAACGTATAAATAATAAAGGAACGTTGTTCTGGTCGCTCTGTAATAATTCTACAACGAAGATTATAAAACCCGCATGTACTGCTACGTACGATACATTTTTGTACATGTATAGTTTAGTATCGTTGAGCAATAGTTTAGTTTTGTCACACTACTGAGATTCGCTAAAACCTTACTACTGCAGTAATCGTCCGAAACGTTGAACACTTTTTAATGTTTGCCGCTGATACTTTTACAAAACTCGATTTATTTTCAGCACTTTAGGACCTCCTACACCACTTTTCTTCAACACGTTTGAATAATACGATCCACCAATTGCGACGTAAGAGACATAATGGCATCATGGCTGAGAGCACTTGAAGGCTGGTTGTGGCTTTAGTGGATTAAACAGAACACGATTCACTACCTGACGCCCCCAAATCATAGTTTTTACTTTTTTTTTTTCTTCATATTTTTCAACGTTTCGTTTGACGATTGACGACGAACTTTTGTGATACATTCGCGTGTCAGCGATAAAAATTTTGTCTTTCCTCGATCCGCGTGTTTCGTGCCGAAACGTTGTTCCGGTTTGAGCGTTTCGCTCACACGAGGCTCTCCAAGACACGAACGGTCGACGAGTACGATGATTAGCATTACGTGTGCGGACGTATTTATGACGAAGGGCTTTTTGGTTTAGCGATTTACGTTGAATAACCTATAACGTGACATTTTAACTTAAACAGCGCCTAAAAGTTCTTTCGGTTCAAAACCGAATTAACATTAACAGCGTATCAGTCTCGGACTGGCTATGTGTATACACTTCTGATGTTTTCGGCTACAACACCTATAGCGACGGGCCGGGCTCTTTTCTCCGAACTCGAAAATCGCGCGACCGTCTTTGTGAATTTCCTAAATGCCCCGAGAACTATTTCACGTCATGTCAAATTATTACTACACTACTATTATTATTATTATTATACACCGATATACTTACATAGTGTGTAATATTAATGTTTTTAACTTTTGATATTCTATTTCAGACGAAAATCTGACAACGTATTCTTGTATTCTCCTCGTCGCCTCAATCCTTCAACGTGTTGATAAACACAATGTGGGCACGGTTTTTTTCCTAATTGAAAACACTATTTTGGTGGTTTAAACGCTCTTGGACGTGTTAAAAAATAATTAAACTCAACCGCGCGCGCGTCACTTGTAATTATTATCATTCACCACTTCGACGTTAATAATTTGTTTTTGACGTTTTGTTACCGCACCGCCAAACTGCATAATATTTCAAATCTATTAAACATTTCTAACCACGCCTTTCCGTCTACGTATCTATAGGATATTATAGTATTTTATTCGTTAAACACGGTTTAATTTATGCGGGTTCAGCCGTGTTGGCCGCGACTGGCAGTTCTACAACGTGACGTGAACGTGTCTGATGAGCTATATCAGACACGTCCTAACAGAAATAATATCAGCTATAAAATGCTACATTTTCCCCCTGCGTATTATCACGGAAATAACGTTGTGTAAATCTATGGATCCGATATGAGCCCGGGACTGTATTATAAATCGTAATTTCGCAAATTTTAACTTATTTACACAACGACATATATTATGTTCTATATTTATTGTAATTACAACGAATAATATTATATTTTGTTTTCTATTTACTATCGTAGGTAGGTACAAAATATGCGTTTACGGAAATAATTAGCGCCACGTGGGGCGGCGGCGGCGGCCGAAATCCGATAACGACGTTCGGTTTCCGAGTGCCGTAAAAGTGCCACACTGGGGCACATGGGCGAATTTCGTTTCATCGTACTGGCGACACTGCTTTATCGCATTGTTTGATGATAACAAAAACGTTATCACGATCTACACAGTACTTGGCGATCGTTCGAGTCAAAATCAACGACCTAAGTAATGTATTTTAAAAAAAAAGTCTTTTTGTTTGTACCTTGAAAGAGCTATGTTACCTAGTTTATTAACGGTGTAATTGAGAGTCGGACACATTACTTTTGATATTATTTTTTTTTTTACGCTTTACCTATACAATTCTTCATAATAACAAATCATGGTCACGCTCTTTCATTTTACTGACTTAAATATATATTTTGCGTAAATTGGGACAGCGTTTAATGATAGTATGACGACTTTGTTAATTAATAATAATTAAAATGTTTGATACTTAAGGATCCTATTTTATATTTCCAAACTCATTTAGTTTTGAATTTAATAAATGTTGTGATCTGTTATTTTGAAAAATAATGAAAAAAAAAACAGAGGGTCCCTTTATTTTGATATAGTCGTGGAAATTATTTATCCTGTATTTAATAAAAGTATGAAGTTGTATAAGTTTTCTGATGTGAAATTTAGTGTAAGTTATGTTCCTACATTTATTTTTGCCCCAAAGAGTAAAAATAAGTTTTTCTGCAAATTTAAATAAATGACCCAAGATACGCGTTTTCAAAGAAAACTTGGGGCACACGCTAATAAAAAAAAATTGGGATCGTATTAATTTTTTACAGTTATATATGACTTAATAGTTACAAAAGTAAAATTTCGATACCAAAACCAACCTCCTACAACCAATTATCCCTAAGATATTTGAAGTTAAATTTAAAAACTGCCCCAATTATGTATGGCGTTCTGACGGCCCGCCAACGCATTTTTCGCATGCAATTTCCAATCAATGAATACACTCAAACAACCAATCAATTATTCTAATAATATGCGCACAAGGTTTCGAGCTAGTTGTTGCTGGTATCTCTGAATGATACTGCAGTTTAATTAACTATAGAGCAACGGGGTAGCTCATAATTATTAATTATTATTAATATCATTAATACTGACTATTTTTTGTTCGTAAGACTGATCTCTACACAAATAATATTGTGTCGGTTAAATTCAAATTGCGATAATTTTCTAATTTAAACATTTTATTAGGTCGAATTTGTTCGAAAAACCGGTTAGCGGCACAAAGTAAATCGATTATATTCCATGTTTATCTCGCTGCATTACATTTCAGTGCTATTTATTTCAATTTCTACCTATTTATTTTTCTAATTTTGTCAATGGGTGGTTGGTATATATGCGAGAAAGTTTCTACGGGCAACGGTTTTAATTCCGACATTATCATATTATATTAAAAACACTGATAATATCATCGACTTCTAAACATGTTTAAAAAACGTTTTACCGATTAAATTATTTTACAGAAAACGGGTGTTGTGTTATAAAAATATTTCAAACGACAAAAATTTGACAAAGTATTGTCATACTCATACATGAATCCAACATTATACAACTAGCACAATTTGAATGCCACAAGCATCGGGTCGCTTCGACAACCTTTTGTTTCTAGTAAAAAATCTTTCAAAAATATTTTCCACAATTATTTTCTCTACACGCATACGCCGCACGATACAGTAAAAAGTTTAAGAAAATCAATGGAATACTATAATAATTGTTGTTCCCTCATATAATACGTAGATATATTGACATAACTCTATAACGTAACTGAGTATAAAAGTGAGCTGATTGTTTACAAACACTTTAACGGCAGACAAGTTGATTTATTACTTTACTTTTACGTACCTACGCGCGTTTGAGCGAATTAACTCCGTGGCTGAAAATTCACTTAAACTGTGCTCATACTGCGTCTAAAATGGTTGTATAATAATAAAACAAACCAATAATTGTTATTAAGTGGGTGTTGTAGACTAAATGTATATTAAAACCTTCAAGCCCGTAGTACAGCCCATAGGCGAACTGTTATTTAATGTTCCAATAAAAATACAGGTATTTTTAAACTATTAAAAGTCACACACTAACAAATTGCACCGAGATGATTTTTAAATGTGAAAAGTCTAGTTGACTCATGTAGAAATCAAAACAGCGCAAGTCCATAAAATTAAAATAAAAAACTATTTTGGTACGGTATATATTACCTTTAAGTTTAAAATATCTCTCTCTCTCTCTCTCTATTTCAATTTAATAGCCGTTAACTTGGAACACGTGTAATGCGCGTGCTTGCCCGGACGTCGAATCCAAAATCTATACTTTTATTTATTAATTTATCTATTAACACATAAGTATGTTGAATATAAGTATCTTTAAATCCTTTATATAGCTTTGTAAAATTAAATTAAAACCCAAGTCGAGAATTTGTTTTTATCATACGACTATAGGTTTATTACTTGTGTAATATTTAACAAAATATGACAACATATACATATTTTAATCTTTAAAAGAATACAAAAATTGTGTGTTGTTCGAAAAAGTCACAGTAAAATTATTAATTAATATATAGCAAAAACTGATCCTAGATCTATTATATACATATATTTACTATAATAATAGCATATTATGTCTAATTAAGTAAATAAAAAGGTTTCATGACTTTTGCAATTTTAAAATGTTGAGTTTAAATACACAGCCGTGTTAAAATAAGTAATAATACATTGAATTGATTATGATTAGTATGCAATTATTATTCGCGGGTTTATAGGAGTATACCAAATCACCTACCATATTTCCAATCATATTTATAGTATCATAAGTTGACTAACGCTTATGTATCTTTAATTGGAAAATTTGATTGTTTTTAATTTAAAAAAATATACGAATTTGCATTTACGATTCAACGGAGTTATATACGTAGCTGTCTCTACCCGGCATTTCCCAGGTTAAGTATTTTTAGTGTAATTACAAAGCGGCGCGCGCGGTAGACATGAAATGTTTTTTGACTTTTTATTCTTTTATAAGGGGTTAAATTTTTGGAAAAACATCCTCCCTATACGTCATGAAAAATTTAAAAAACTACCAACCAAACGTTTCGACTCGGCAACAACAAATGATAAAAACACACCGAATACCATTCCGTGGACTTAAAGAATGAGTTATGTATTAAAGGCTGATTTTTGGAAAACGCTACAAAACATCTGTAGAGTACTGCGTGCTATCGGCGGTAATTTTACGGCAGAATATTTTTACGACTTTTTTCCTCATTTATGATTGTTTAATTTCACTCTCGACTTATTGCTGCGCTCCTGTTGATCCCTACAAGGAATCTATTTACGCAACTTTCATTTAAACCGTTATTAATTAATAATTTAACTTAGACCCGCGTATAGATTTCGCGCAAAAAGTAACAAACATACAGACACACTTTCGCGTTTAAAATAATGCTATGAGTACTGCTATCAAGTATGCTCATAAACATTTAAGTAACTCTAAAAACAATCGAGTGCATTTACCGTGAATATAATACATTACATTTTCAGTCCAAAGAAGACGTCTATTTCCAGTTCAAATTGAAATTGAAGAAAAACCTATGTACCTACTTAGTGCATGAACTTAAGTGCTCTAATAAACTCTTGTTGTGCGTAGGTCAAATCTATATATAATAAAAAAAAAATAACGTGGACAATTTTGACCTCACCAATATAATACATTATAACGATAACTATTTTTTAGTAGGTATAACCGTTTATAACTCGATACCACTTAAATGGCGGTGATTTAAAAATTACAAGTCATAACTATTACGTATAGCCGGTGAGTGTTTAAATCGTGTAAGGAGTATTTGAAACCTTGTTTAATTTCTCTTCTGTAGTATACCGAAATGTTGTTTTATGGAAACGTTTAAAAATCTCAACGTTCGCAGTGGCGTTTTGCTCTTTACAGCTATATTTGAAAGGATTTCCTGTTCTAATTTTTATTCCACCACTATGGCGAGGAAAAACGCATCTATAATAATTATTGTATGACGACGCGGAAACGGTCTAAGATTTTAAAGTTTTACCTCTATATATACGAGAATCGAAATGAATAAAAAGAGTGAACAGATTTTTTAGTCGGAATTTTCTGAAATTTGGTATAAACCATATGGGTTGATGTACGTTAAAAAACAATATAAACTAACTATACATTTTATCATACATGGGTTCATTACGCGAAAAAAAATGAGCAAGTTATGGAAGAACAATTTAACTGTTGTAAGTGTTAAATGGTGATTAAAAAAATAAAATTGTTGTAGATTCGAACCGCAGCGAAGAACGTATTGTTTTTACGATGATGTAGATCTTTATTTATGTTGTTATGTCAGGCGACACTTTATTTATACGTTAACTGCTCAAACTATAAATCCACAGTTTACAAAGTTTTCCTTTGTATGAAAACGTCTCAAGTAACATTCTTCGATATCCATATAACGCATATGTGCTAAAAAAAAAAATTGTTTAAGTATATACTATTACATGTTTGTTTAGTATATGAACCATGCGACCAAAAACCGATTACTCGTAAAAAAAAACTAATGAAAATCTTTTTCAACCAAAAAAAAACATAAAAGATCGTTATTTTTGTCTTAAAAGTATAGATTATTAGATATGATAATATATGTTTTTAATAGATTATTATTATTACTATTATTAAATTATATAAATGAGAGCAGAACGTATATGAAAACATCGTAATTGAGAAAAAATCTCATATTTTAATTGTTAAGGTTTCATCGGATTTTTGCCTATCAAAACATCATATTATATACACATAGGTATAGAAATGTTGGGCGAGTTGGTGAAAAAAAATAACTGCGATAAGTTATAAGTCAGTTCAATCAGATAAGAAAAAAATTAACTAGACAAGTTAAAAGTTAAGATATTATAGAAAATGAAATAAACTTAAAAAAAAGTTAATCGTTTAATTTTTTGCTAAAATATTCACAAGTCATAAAACCAATAGTATACTACCGGGTTTTCAACTTAACTAAATAGTTGGAAAAATAAATGATCGAAATAAGAAAAAAAGTCGATAAATTAGTTTTCGTTGTTAGTTATAAAAAAATAATAATAAACACAGGTGACTACTTTGCGACAGTGATAATTAACTATAAAAAAAGTTGAACTAACGCAATACAGTTTTTAACTGAATAAGTTAAAAACAAAGACGATTAACTGGTTAAGTTAAGAAGTTAAAAAAAAATTTATAAACTTTTTAACTTATCATTAACTTTTCAACTAGTTTCGACCACGACGGTGTTCATATTTTTACGCTAACGCCGATCGTTGAAACGCACAAAGCCGCTGCCGCGACGTAACATAATACAAACGGTATTATGAGCAAATGAGTACAATATGCCGGTTATTAGCACATGTACATAATAACGATCATAAACTGATACACCCACAAAAGAGCGCACGGTTGTATCCGAAATAAAAATCGTAAACACGTTCACCGTATGTATTTGTACAAGCTCTAAACGTTATAACGTACGTATGTAAAAAATAGTTTGTATAATAATTTTAAAACCTGAAATTGACCGAGCCAGACAGACTGTCGCTTAGACACACACACACACACACACGCACTCACGGGTGGGCATGACGAGCAAAGACGATTGAACGATTGAACGAAATAATATAAAAATAAATATAGAAAACAATATTTACACTATAGGATGACCGAATTTCGATACGTTATTGCGCCACGCATTATACAAACACACGTTTTATACACCGTAACGATATTAGTACACTCATAGGCTTAGTATAATACTGTGTATAGTAGAAAAAAAATAATATGGTTTAGCTTTTACTGCCAGTCGTATAAGAAGAAAAAAGGCCGAAATAGGCACTATAGGTCGCGTGGGTATATATTGTATAGTTTGACTCAGTGGCGACCATACGCTTCGAGTGGGTCACCATGGATTGGAAGTCAAAATGCTTGGTCAAAATGGAAGAATTATTTGATATCTGAAAGAACGGAAAAACGATTCCGAGCGAGCACAGCGTGTTGTCCAGTACAAGTTTCAAAATCGTTTGACACTTGTATCGAACCTGCGGCATCTTACCCGTTTTGACACTATGTAATAGTTTCGGCTATTATTTTGGATGTCTAAATCGACACGTCTGACACGCCGTTTCCGTCGTTTTCGGCAACATGACTCGGAAAACCGACAAAATATCAAAAAAAAAACCTCTTGAAATAAAATTTAAAGCCGAAATCTCAACTTTTATGCGGCGTTCGACGTAACACTCATTCTATACCCGAAAACGTCATTACGAACATGAAAATTTCAAATTTTTCCCCGTAAAATTTTCGATTTTTTTTTTTTATTCGGTTTTTGCGGTAGAACTCAAAAAGTGAACGAATACGAGAAGATAATGAAAATTCAACCGAAGTACCACCGGAGTTCATAGAGGTGCTCTTTCAGAAGAAAACCGGAGCGTTCCTTCTGTACGATAAGTCGTTGACAGGGGAAAAAAACATCATTGTATAAAAACTATACGTTCCTCGCTGTGCTGAGAATCTAAAAAAGGTACAACTCTACAGATCTAATTATGCGGACTCGCTTATCCCCGGACATTTGTGGATAATATTATAATACTTTCACATTATTATTGTATCGACGCAAAAACAATGAGACACATCGCAGCAACGTTGTACCTATAATAAATATTCCGTATACGTCATTTACACACATAATCATAATTAATGCATTTCTCGTGTCCATAACGGTTATATTGCGAGGCCATGTGATCAAAAATTATTATTATTATTATTGTGTTTATAAACTCAAGTAAGTCGGTACATGTGTGATTTTAATCATCGCGACTTTTGATTAAACAACGAATGTTGTAACATTACTAACAGCCGTACTGTTCTTTTCGTTCCGTTTCTTTACATTTTTCAACTACTCGCGTCACTTAGACTCGCGCGATTCCGGCTTTTTTATTTATTGAAAAAAAAAAAAACCACAAAAAAATTTTTTTCGAAAACTCCAATGCTAATTTGCTGAAAAATTATTGGAATGATTTGAAATCAGTATGAAACCTGTATATAATAATTATAAACGGGTTACTTTTAAAATAAAATAATTAAATAGTACCACACGATTTCCAAACCCGCCCAAAGCGTGGTCGCTACTCCGTCAAACCGACCACGCGACCTAGACCGATCCCGGCTTTTTTTCTCTCGGGGAACACCGCTGCAGCCACCGTACCTACGCCACTGAACATTGCATGTTTCAATAGTATACAATACGTATAAACATATTTTTGATTCTGAGCGTCAGCGAGGAAGCTAGTGGTTTTACAAAGATGTTTATTTTATTTTCCTCAAGCGAATCCGATCAAGATGGTGGTACTTTAGAGAGGTCATTTTTCGATTTTCTCAACAGTTTTTTTACGCGACGGGAAAAACCGTCAAAAAATTGCGAAAAACCGCTAAAAACTGCTGCATTTCGTCAATAACGCGTACAGTTATTTCTCCATGATTTCGAAAATAATCATCGAATTGTTTTAGACTATCTTTGTGCTATACAACTTCATGTTCAAAATTTTTAGATTTTGAGGTTTTTCATTCATGTTAATTTCGGGTTTTTTGACGTGAAATTTGAACACAACGTCAGTCGCACGCTAACTATGTACCAAAACAGTTTGAAAATTACAAAATTTTTCGACCTACCGAAATTGGTTTTAACGACGTATCGTATATTGAAATCGCGTATAGTCGTTTCACCGTAATTTCGAAAACGATCATTCTATTGTCTTGAAATTTTCAACAAAAAAAAATGCGTCTTTGTACTGCGTAGAGTTCTACACGAAAACATTTTCGTTCAATTTTTCTGTTGTTAAATTTGGGGTTTTGCCAGGACGTTTTTCCTGGTAACTGAGCCCGCTCAGAATCGTTTTTTTTTCTGAAGGCGATCATTTACCGTTGCTCTCAGATATTAATAATCAGTGAGTTCAAACGACACAACTTCCAAAACCCACCCAAAGCGTAGTCCGTCAAACTACCCACGGAGTGATCCCGGTTTTTTTTTTTTCGTACGCGTTTTATTTCAGTGATCGACTGACGCGCAATATATTTGCATAAAAAGAAATTGTGTTCAAATACGAACGGTCGTGAGCCGGTCGCGTGTAAAACGTGCGGTTCGCGAAGAAAAAACGAAACTCGTGGCACAGATCAAAACTCCCGACGTGATGTGTTCATTTTTTTTTTTCGCTTTATTTTTTAATACTCGTACAGATTGTGTCGCATTTATACGGAACGTAATCTACTTCTATAAACCTGCTGGCAGAAACGGTGTATTTATTTTTTTTAATAATACAATCACGACGCTAATCGCGCGTGTACCACAAAGTAAGTAAATATACGATAGGTAAAAGTTTTATTTCGCATCAAAGTGCCTAGGTACACCTACTTGTTCTTTATTTTTTTCTCTTTCTCTCTCTTTTTTTTTTACATAACGTCATTATTATACTCGCATATTACCCGTGGTTTGTCATAACATTTGCACGGCGAATGATATTATGTACGCACTATACGCTCGTTATTATTATTGCACTTGTATTTGTACCGCTGAAGATGACAATTTTATTCTGTACGGTTCTACAATAGTGTTATATCGCGTTCAATTCTCATACCATCATGTCAGCTGTATATCGTTTTGGACGTTTTAATGAAGTATTCTTTCCGGGTTCGTCGGATTTAGGTTGTGTGTATTGCGTAAACAACAAACGAGTAAACCACACCGCAGCGCGGTCGATGTACGTACATAACACGTGTACACGTACAACTCTATAAGCACATTTTTTTATTGTCGTTCAACTTTATACGTGCACACAACATATTAAGAATAACATATTATTAATTTTTCAAATTACAAAACGATAGCGAACCTCCGCGTTCACCACGCGCTGAGACGTCGTCGGTGGCGTGAGATGTACATTTTTAAAAACAGTTTTGAAAAGTTCATTTTTAGTCAAGTCCGACCGTTTGAAAACGCTGCGATTTTTAACCACGCGGTGAACTCATTTACCGATATTTCGGTAAATTTTGGAGATTTTCGCGCGTCCGCAGTGTTCGTCGCGCCGGATCTTTTGACGTTTTCTCAAGTCCATAAATCAATAGGGTAACTCACGATATTTGTATTCTGTTTTGAACTCGTTACGACGATGTCAGCCACTACGTTTTTGCAAGATAATTTTTGAAAACATTTACGTATTTTCAAAGAAACGCATGGTAATTGAAATCGTGACGACGTTCGATCGACGGCCGTAAAATTATGGAAACTTATTCATTTGCAATATCGTCTTGTAAAAAAAAACTCCCGGGATTAGTTCCTGTCGTCTTCAACTCAACTTGGCTCTAAGCCTGCCGGAAAAAATCGCCATCACGGAAGTGTACAAGATTTCAAAAACAAAACGTATTGCAGGCATAAAAATCCGTTTATAGTATACTCAAATAATAACGGTCCGAGCGTTCCCAAACCAGACGTCCAATACGCGACGTTTCTCGATGTGGTCATCACATGTGTAGAACCGTTTTAAGAATCGGAAAAATACAAACTTAGTCGTGTCGGAAAAATCCTCCTTCATTATAAAAATATTATATGATTTGACAGCTTTGTGTATGCTCAGATGGGCGATATTTTCTTGCCGGGTAAAAGTCGTAATTCAGCAGATTTTTATCTTTTTCTACGTGACTCACATAACACGTTATTATTGTGTTCGTAACACACATATTGTTGAATTTTAAACGCACAATTTAACGACACATCAAACGCATAATCCGCGTGCATCTTTCGCCACTCGTTTGTACAAAAACTTCAGCCTCCGACGCGGACGTTCATATATATGTACACATTTATCGTCGGAAATGGGTCTGTGAGAAGAACTCGTCGATTCGCGTTTTTATTTCTTTAATTAAAACGATATTTACCAGTTGAAATACCATCACGCGCTGACTCTGTAACACATTTTTATAATGCACAACAATAGAACTCCTCTATATTATATTTTCGACCCGAAAGCTTGTGAACGTTAGAAAAATTAATTTTTTCTTTAGTACCTCTTAATGAAAAACGTCTACGAATTCCGGTGGTCGACCAAACGTTTCGCGCTTTTTTTTTACGAAATTTCGCTCGCGTTTCGAGTTTTACCCGGAAAAAAAAAAGTCGAGAATTTTACGGCGAAAAATTCGATGTTTTCCGGTTTGACGTTTTCGGGTAGTCACGTTGAATACCACATAAAAGTCGGCATCGCTTTGTCTGGGTTCCACGCTGTTATTCGTCCGATTATTCCTACGGAAGTACGTCCAACTTATTCGCGTACTTTTCAAGGTTCCAACAACTTTAGCATATCGCTTTGTTATAACGGCTCTTCCAGGTTTCGTATATCGTATTGCCCCTCGTTTGTGGGCCGAACATTTTTCTCGACACTCAACGACGAAATTTTTTTTTTTCCCCGTGTAATTCGAAATCAATCCACGGTAACACGCGTTTGCGCCGTCTTTTTACCCCTTCTCGGCTATATTATAATAGCGTTTTATGTACTCAAAGTGTTTCGCCCTTTCGCGTCATCGACTTTTAAAAAATCCGTCCGACGAGTTTTGCCAGGTACGTTTTTATCATACGTTTTGTCATTGTTTTTATTTTTCCTACCTTCAAAACAAAATACTCGCTGCGCGGTTCTTCGGATCGTTACTATTGTTCGAGCTGTTGACACATCACACCGTCCGCGTGCAGTTGAATCTCGAGTTTTTGTTTTTCCTATTTTTTCCCGGGCTAGACACCGCGCGGATTCTAAGGCGACGCTGAGCAGTGCGCTGGCGATAGAGCTTGCCGGCTGAGACGACCAGTCTGGAACTCGTCTGACCGATATTGTATTCCTTCAAAACTCACTTGACGTTTCGATCGGCCGCTCCAAAGCACACGGGTACAACCCCGACGAACGATATTTATTTATTTTTTTAATTATACGGGCTGGGCCCTTTTTGAAACATACAACATTTGAGATAACAATTAATATTAGACAATAATTTATAACATATGAGATAATACGATCGAGTTTTTACCAAATCGTTAAAGGTAGGATCTGCAATAGACATGAGACGCCTTAAAGGTTCATTAGCCATATAGTTGGTAGTAGAAAATGGAACGTAGGAGGGGTATGGGGAACGAGATATATGAGATGGAACTCTGAAGCAGATAATAGAAAGCAGATTGGGTGAATCAATATCATTGATTAATAACCCTGCGAGGAATTCGATACCAGTCGACGCTCGGCTAAAGAAATCATGCCGAGGTTTGTAGCCACTGGAGCATAATTGTGAGGGGGGCAAGGAATTTTGAGTTTGAAGCTAGCAAAACGTAGGAATCCGCGTTGAACATTCTCAAGTTGTCTTGAATTATCAGCCGTATGAGGGTCCCAGATATCGTTTATTACGGCGACGACCCGACCGGATCATTGCTCGTAGGACACCCCGTATGCGCCCGCGGCGATTATGCACTATCCGTTGTGTGTGTGTCGTGGGAAACAAGCTCCTTCAGAAGTCCGTGTCGGCTGAAACGGAGACGTAACAACGAACGCCCTGCGCGCGCGTCGTGAGCATCGCATCGTCTGCGGGAGTGGGGGGGGGGGGGGGGGGGGGGGGGAGAGAGAGAGGGAGTGCGACGGTCGTACTACCAGCCGCCGCCACCACCACCACACGTTTTTTGAGAGCGCCCGGGTGGGTAGTAATATCGCGCGAATGTCGAAATGATTTATATAATTTTCTAGTGCACTTGAACGCTGATAATTCGTGATCTCGGCCGACTAATTTGCATAACACGCTGGCGGAATACGAGATACGAGCATTTACCGCTGTACGCGCGCAAATATTCTCAATGCATCGTGTGTTTATTAGTGAAACGCTTCTTGCAAAATGAAAATTTACTACGTCGGCGAATAAAAAAATACACATATACAGTCGTATAACTGCAGTGTTGAACGAACGAGGTGGTTTTTTAAGTCTTATTGTTAAAACTTTTGCGGTAGAAACAACACAATTTCAAACATATTTTACGTTGGAAAAGTCGTCTTGGCTTCTCTCGTCATAAACTGCACAATTTTTTTGTGTTTGAAAACTCGATGCGTTCTGTATTTTGCTCTTCGATTACAATATCTGACGATAACGTTAATGCGACTTTTCATTTTCAAAGATGTAGAGAACATTCGAACGATTTCAAGCAGTTTTTTTTTTCTTTCTTTTATAATTGAAAAATATCGACAAAAATGTTTTTTTTTTCCGAAATCCGATAACAGTTCCAACTGGAGTACCCCATCATTTTTACAAAATATTTCAGCGTACCCCTTCTCGAATTCAAAAAATTCAAAAATTCCCCTCGCGGTCTAGTTTAGGGAATTCGTAACTATTTTTTTTTTCAATTCGAGCACTGCCCACAAGTCTTATATACGTGAACGAGACACTGCAGAAGAACGGAACGAAATCGAACAAAAAGAAAACAAAATCAGTGGTATGCAACAAAACCAAACCTGTCCGACTCAACAGAAAGATCGACAACGAAGTACCACAATTCACGCATCCCAATATAACGGCTGCAGCAAAACAAACACAATCTGCACGGACGAAAAGAGCGTTTCGAGACACACGTACTAACTACTAATGGCGTCGGCTCATGGAGATAAAGAAGAAATTACATCCTGAACATATTATGGAGTACAACGCTCCTCGGATGTGAAACGTGGACAATCAACTTGGCACGAAGCCTTCGAGAAGTGGTGTTTCGGTTTCTTAAGACACCGTGGACGGAAAGGGTAACGAACGAGGTGGTGTTATGTGGAATAGAAGAAAAACGACACGACCGTGGAAACGTGTTCAGAAGAAACGGGATGATTAGGACACGTTTTAAGGCATGAAAGCCTGTAGAAAATAATCGAAGGAGAAGGCCGCGTCGCAAGAGACCGAGGACAGCATTCGCGGATATTAATAAAGGAGGAACTCGCACGGAACTTACCCGAAAGAATCGCGATACGATAGAGGAGCGGCGCGCGGCGGAGACCTGCGGCAAACGAGTCTAAGGATTTACAACTATAACGGTTAGAACTACTGCAGTTGGATTGAAGTGATTGAAGTGCGTTCTCGCTTCTTATACACAGATCCCGGGGTGCTGGACACGGTAAGTTCGTGCGATATAAATGCACGATAATTAATGTGCGACAAAACAGGCGACCGATATTGCGCAACCATTTCGGTCCGAAAAGCAGAAACCGTAGAAAGTCGATGATAAATTATCACGCGAAAATTGGACAACGGTCAATTTCCTCGTGCGCGCCGATTGTGTCATTACAATTACTCCGATTCGATTTCGAACGTGTTAGGTCCCTCGGGGCTTTCAATGTTGGTCTTTTCTTTAAGATTCTGCGAGGTGGCTACAGCGGTTTTACAACGACGTTTACTTTTTACACTGTTAGCAAAAACACTTCTGCCAGAAAGAGTGCGCCGATTCGTACATTTTTTCTATTAGCGAATCGGATCAAGACGGTGGTACTTTGGAGTGGTCATTTTTCGGTTTTCTCGATAGTTTTTAACGCGACGGGAAAAACTATCGAGAAAATCGCGAAAAACCGCTAAAAACGCGTACAGTAATTTCTCCGTCATCGAGGAATCGTTTTAGACGATCGTGTACACGTATACGACTTCAACAAAACACATGTTCAAAAAGTTTCATTTAGTTTTAGGCTAAATTTATAGCCATTTTTAGAATTTCAGGTTTTCCATTCACAAATGGGTTCGTAACTGGATTTTTTGCCTTGAAGTCAGTCGTACGTTACTCTAACTACACACCAAAACAGTTTGCACCATTTTTTGATCTGCAGATATTGGTTTCGAGATTTTTAAACGACGTATTAGATTTCGTTAAAATCGCGTACGTAGTTATTTCTCCGTAATTTCGAAAATAAGTGTCTTTAAATTTTGTAACAAATCTTTGTACTGTAGAACTACGAAAATTTTTTCAAGAAGTTTCATTCGATTTTTATTGTTAAATTTGGGTTTCACCAGGACACGTTTACCCGATAACTGAGCTCGCTCTGCAGAATCGTTTTTTCGATGGCAATCGTTGCTCTCAGATATTAAATAATACGTTTGAACCGCAACCCAACTTCCGAAACGGTGACCCGTCCAAAGCGTAGTCGCTACTCCGTCAAACTACGACCTACAGTGATCCCGGATTTTTTTTGTATTCTTATTTTTTAATCCGTTCAATCTGTTGCTCATATGTTCGAGTATAAAAGCCGCTGATGTTTGTATACATTTTTTATAAGTGGAATTTCGGCAATTAATTTCGTTTTATTTTTGAGAAAAAACTAACCGAAACCACGTTTTCCACTCGTACGCTTCATAAATGACAGTTAATAACACATCAAGCGCACTCGCTAGTCTGCGTTTTATAAATTTTAAATCAAACTTACCCGTAAGAAGTAACAGATATGACGTTATGGCTACGAATAATAACGATTTTGAATTTACCTGAAACAGAAGAGAACAAAAAAATTTCCAGTCAGTGATAATGGGTAGACACCACCGCGCAGTAAAGCGTGAATTGCTATTATAAACACGTATTTTGATCATTTCAACGTGCAGAGTTGTTCGGCGCGTCGATAAGTTTAAAATGTTTTATTTCGGAAAATTTTCTCGAACTATCACAGTGTACTCGAGTGTACAACGTGATGGTGGTGAACATGCAAAATGGTTTTCATTAGGTCCTCTATAGCGCGCGGTCTGTTTTGTACGGTTCTTTTAATGCGGCATTAATTAACAAAGCCTCCGGGAGTAGATGGTATACGCTATGTTCGCAACATTCCTGCAATAAAGCTTGGGAAATAAAAGCGTATAATTGTATTTGCAATGAGGTAAAGAATATATATATCTCGAACGGTGTTAATAACCCGCACGTACGTTTCTCTTCTTTTTTTCTTTTTGCATCAGTCGTGTAATACGTATATAGGTACTACATATAATAACATTTTCTCACAACGACTGCAATGAAAAAAATGTGTAAATGTGACGGTAAGAAAACCCAGGGTTGTTTTAATTATTGTCTTCGAGTCGCGTTTTAAAAAACGGTAAAAGTTGCTGGCGGTAGGCGGATCTCATACATATTTATTCGTACGTTCGCCGTGCGTACCAGGAAATTTGACATCGTTATATTCGCACAGACGCCTCCACGCGCGCGACTGTCGACGACTGCACAAACAGTGACATTAACACGCCGCAATGATGACTGCAGAACAACGAATAGAGGTCAATATCGTATTATATATTTCGAGAAGTAAAAGTACACGAGTGGATACGGATATTATAATATTACGGAGTAGTCTAGACGTCGTACCCATAATACGATTCACAAGACGTATATTATGATTTTTGGGTTGGCTCCACACGACTCGTGTTGTCGCATACGAGTAGAACGCGCACATTCGGTCGGAATTGAGACGAGACTTATTCACGGAAAATAAAATGAAATCGCGTTTCTTCTGGGGTTCTTACACGCCATCTGCGGAGCGTGAACAGCGTTAACAGTGTACCAGCAGAGCGCTTGTCAACACCAAACGTCTAGTAATTGAACAGTCAGCGAAGGACGTGAAAAATGCGTAAAATGGCTGCCACCCCGTTGTCGTGGAAATTCGTATAGGAGAACTGTACCCGGTTCAGCGGTTGACTCCACCGGGCCCGACTGAATCTAGAAATCCGTCTAAACTGAACGCGCATTTTTCCGAGGCGATAAAAAAACACACACTCGCGAAACAGCCGAAACAGATGAGATCGTGTTTCGTATATCTGTACAATAATAAAGCTGGGATGTGGGACAGTGAAGACGATACACCTCTTGTGCTTACCACAAACAATACGCGGTGTGCTAACCACACGTATGCGTTTATTAATTTGTGTGTGGGTACTTGGTGGTGACCGTGCGGTTTATTCGGCGACACATTTAATTTTTTCCGATAGCTTCTGACTGCTATAACGCGAATTTTTCGAAAACAACAACGTTATCGCGTATTATACGGCTGATGTGCGGAAAATATGGTTATTTTTTACTATTATACCTACTTACGCTGTTGTAAAGCATTATTCTCGCCGTAATGAACACGTTATCAACATCGTTCGAACATCTCACTTCGCAAAGACGATCGGGGCACGAACAATAAACATATGTATTGACTCGTCTCATATTGTACAAGTACGCGTCGTATACTGTTCATAAATGTTCATCCGCGTTAGATAATCCATGAGATTTTCGCATGACAAAGTGGGTTCTTCCATTGTGAGAGAAGACGAGAGCTGTTCTGGTCGTTATTCACGCCTATATTGTTATTATTACGAACCCAAAACGATCGGCAGGCCGGCCCACACCGCGCGCGCGGGTAAATATTATTATAATATTGTACTTTGTTTGCGTACGTACAGAACGATCGTTTTGTCAAGAAGATGGCGCCTGAATGAATCAATTTCTTCGATATCACGATTAGAATGAGAAGAAAAAGACCTACTGTCGCACAATAGTATGTGGTGACGCGAACACAATAGTACGATGAAAATCGATCTGCACGTTTCGCCAACCCGGAATAGAATAACTTCGGAAATACGGAACGCGTTACTTTACCTCGCGATAAAACAAAATTTAAGTACCTATGATCTATATCTTTATTATATCACGCTTTAACAGTTACAACGGCGTTAAATTCGAAATAATAATACCTCGCGAGTGTACCTAGAACTTGAAAACTGTAAGACTATTTTGGATTCTGAGTGAAACGAAGAATGTATTGGTTTTCACATGATGTGTGTTTTTTATTTTTTTACCACTATTATCACTGTAATCACGAAAACTTCTACAATAATGATCCGATTTTTAACGTCAGTACCTCCAATGATAGGTGTATATGATGGACACGAATGGGGTACTCTGAGGCGACATAGACTTAAGCGTCTATAAAATTAAAAAAAGTCACAATCAAAAAACTGAACGAAAATTAAGGAAAAAACGTTAGAAATTACGGCAAACGTGTTTTTAACATACCTAATCGATTTAGATTTTTGGCCATAATTTCCGCAACAACGATCGGCGTAAACTGAAACTTTCACATACTGTTAAAAACTGACAGGATGCAGTTCTGATACGAACTTCAAAAAACTTCGAACATTTTTTAACTAAGTATAGAAGTTGGAAATTTTTGAAAACTTTCATTTTTTTTTCCACGAAAAGTGTTGAAAATTTAAAACAAGGTTCCCAACATGTAACTACATATGATACTAAAAAAATTCGAAAATTCGTAGTCACGATTTATATATTTAGTTGATTAAAGTGAGAAAATGTTCAAAAATTGGTCATACCTTATCGTGATTAATCTTTGGAAAAAAATTCGTAACTCAAACAAATTTGTTATATGAGATTTGATATGTTATGTAAAACAAAATATGCTATCTGAATGAAAAAATTTCAAAAAAGTATACTCAGCATATTCTGCGAAAGCGTATAAAAAATTGAAGTTTTTACACGTTATTTAAATTGAATGAACTAAACTAAACTTTGTGACTAATTTCTTTTTATTTATCAGTTCTATTTCGCTGTTCGCGTCACTATGCTCACTCAAAATCCTTATTTTCGTAATCATTTTTTAATTGCTTACAGATTTAACGATGTACAAATTCTATATGAAAACCTTCCAAAACCCACAGCGTCAAATTACCCACGCGACCCAGAGTGATTCCGTCTTTTTTATTTTCAATTTTCTTTCTTATTTTCAATTTTAGATTCTAAGCGTTAGCGAATGTAATGTTTTTATAATGATGTTTATTTTTTTACTGTTAACAAAATTTCTACCCGGAAAAGTGCACCGATTTCTACATACAGTGCCTTTTCTTTTAGCGAATCGGATCGAGATGGTGGTACTTTAGAGAGGTCATTTTTCGATTTTACGCGACGGGAAAAACCGCCGAAAAATTGCGAAAAACCGCTAAAAACTGCTGCATTTTGTCAATAACGCGTACGGTTATTTCTCCATAATTTCGAAAATAATCATCGAATTGTTTTAGACGATAATGTATCTTTGTGCTATACAACTTCGACAAGACATGTTCAAAATTTTTAGATTTAGAGGTTTTTCATTCATAAATGAATGTTAATTTTGGTTTTTTTGCCTCGAAATTTGAACACAACGTCAGTCGCACTATATATTAAAACAGTTTGAAAATTACAAAATTTTTTCGACCTACCGCAATTGGTTTTAAGATTTTTAACGTATATTAAAATCGCGTATAGTCGTTTCACCGTAATTTCGAAAATAATCGTTCTATGGTCTTGAAATTTTCAACAAAAACGTATCTTATTGTACTGTAAAGCTACGGGAAATTTTTTTAAAAAGTACCATTCAATTTTAATTGTTAAATTTGGGTTTCATCAGGACGCGTTTACTTGATACCTGAGCTCGGTTTTTTCGAAGGCATTGCTTTCGGATATTGAACAATATACGTTCGAACCGCACAACTTCCAGAACGGTGACCCACCGCCCAAAGCCTAGTCGAAAAATTCCGTCAAGCCTAGAGCGACCCAGAGTGATGCCGGCTGCTTTTTTTTTTTTAAATTTTATTCAAACTTTTCACAGTCGACCCAGTTATACGACGAAACGATCGTCCTGTATACCGGCTATGTGTCACGAGCGAAACGATCTTCAACGAGTTGTTAGCCGAGCACACGCTCGTGGTGATGAATGCAAAATCTGTGTGAGCGAGTTAAATGTTAATGCACACACACACACTTTCGACAATGTGCGGACACGATATAATTATCTAAAGCTGTCAATCCGGCACAAGGCCGAGTCGCCTCGGTTCGAACGGTTTGTACGTACGTTCGGGCGATATTTTATAACGATCTCGGTGAAAAAAAATAAAACGCGCGCGGGTTTGTTGACCCGAGGACTTCGCAACGATCGGCCGATTTATCGGTTTTTATTTATTTCTTTTCACGCGTTTATCGAATCGATCTACATAATATCATTTCCCACACGCGAGTTATCCTTGAAAAACGAAAAAAACCGTATCAGTAGGGCACACTCGTAGCAGCTACTCTCGTTCCATAACGTAATCCGTATAATATTAACTATAATCGGAGTGACGCGTCCTGCAGTTCTCCGCCGGGACAATATATAACGTACGGTAGGTCCGTCAGTGGACGTGGCGACACAACTATTACAACGTCACTTATTTAGGAAATTAAACGCTATATCGTATTGAAATTCCGAATCGTTTGCCGAAGTAACACGCACGTGAAATTATTTAAAGCGCAAAACTTTTAATGCGGACACAATTGTGTAAAAAAAGTATCGAGTTTCATTCGGTTCGATTGGTTCACCGCGACAGCTCTGTGCGTCAGTACGGTACGCGTTATCGACCGTATAACGATGACCGTTATGACAATATTTCAGTCGACGAACGACTTTTTGTGCATTATTTAACCTAGTCCAAATTTTTACTCTTGAGCTAGTTCGAAAATTTAAAAGGAAACACTCTCGCGATTTCCGGCAGTCATCGTGATAAATAAATACAACACACGTTTAATGTTTCGCCGGACCACGGCGTGTTGTGTAACTAGCTTGAACGCGCCGTAGGTACTCACTCGCGCCGTAACGTTGGATAGGTCTTGTTGACCGCTTTTTCGCCGCCCGTCCGGCGATGCTGCGGGTCGACGACGATCGCGCGCGGTTTCGAGTGCGGTTCGGTTAAACAAATACACCTGGTTCGTTTCACCGACCGTTTCGCGAACTCGTCCGTCGATTTTTTACGGCAGAACATTACACGCACGCGCTCGTTCCAATAAACTGTACCGGTTGTTTGGTTTTATCACGGTTTTCGTCCGTTTTCGCTCTTTGCCAACAACTAGTCGCGCTCGAACCACCCGTCGTCGTCGCGGGTGCGGCCGGCAGCAACGGTCGGCACGCGGCAAAAGTGCGGCGGCGGTAACGCGGCGATTGATGTTTGCGAAATACGTTTCCTGGTTGAAAATAACCATCGGGATCCGTTTCACCGACTGTTTGTCCCGTGTCTTAATTGAAATCACTTGTGATCGATTGATTTTGTGAACAAAAATTATAACTGCGCGAGTCAAAAGTTTGGAATTTGTCGACATCCACCGACATACACTTAACAATCAATAACCCCTAGGTACACTCTCGAGTCGAATGCTACATGTTACAATACTCCACGTACAGTCGTGTAATAAAAATTACAATCGGATTTATTCGATCTCGCGCAATACCCGCAACACCCCGAAGTTTGTCTCTTCTGCAACACAGCTATACCGACTTGCACGATATTCGATCCAGTTCGAGTAACTATGTGGAATCGGTTGATTTTTTTTCTCTTACCGTATACTACAGTCCGCTAGTCCGGTAACGTGATAAAACAATGGTATCGTTTTCACGATTATTTTAAGTCGGCCGCTTCCAAAAAATAACAACATTATTGTTGTTTACATCCCGTTGACGCGTGGTTGCCGCCGCGTACGTAAGCTGTGGCAATAAATAACAAATTATTGACAACCGCTGTAATCTTATTTTGTCAGTTGGTGTACAGCAGTTGCGTGTTCTTGCGAGTATTTTTACGATCGTTTTGACCAACCAATTAAGATATATAGAAAACCGTTCGTTTTTTTTTATTATTTAACTCCGGTGGCCACGTTCACGACAATCGTGCGAACGAAACGAGCTCGAAACGCGGCGCAGAAGGAGGCGGAAAGGTGACACGACCCGACGGGCAAACGAACGCGGTCCGCAACGAGGTTTTCGCGAAACTCGATCGTCGATCGTAAATTATTGCGATAACATTACCGCATGCCCATTTCTTGTTTTAACGTTATTATCGAATCGTAATAACCGCGTATATTCTCCGCGTTCGTATCGTATATTATACATATTGGTCATTGTTTCGTACATAGCCGTTAATCCGTATTGATCTGTATACATTTCTCTCTCTGCGACCGCCGTCACTTGAACACGTCGTCGTTCTTTGCGTACCCGTACTCATTTTCGTGATCGTTTTGCGTAACACAGCGGACAACAATGCACTCTGCAATCGTTGCGAATACCAACCGTTGTAAAAATAAAAACGTACGTACAGTGAACTACAAAATTATCGCTACCGATTATTTGACCATACACGGGCGGGTGTTAAAATCACTGTGTCACGGTACGCACTTTATAATATGGGTACGATTCAGCACCCGATTTCTACACGCCCGCGTACGAAAAAATATGGAAAAAAACTATTGCCTAGCTCTATTGTTAACAATCATTATTGTAACGATGCGTAGTAATTTGATATCGATTTAGTCACCAGAAGTGGATCCAGGAATTATCTGTACCGGCCCCCGCGAGGCGGTGGTGAACTGTAGTGACGATTTTTCCGTAGATTCTATGTTAATTCTTCTTAAATCGTACTCGGAGTTATCGCCCTATAGCAAATGTTAACGGCTTTGTTCATCGGTATCGTTTTACACGACAATGACTATTTTACTATACTTTTTGTACAATATTACATATAATACGCTCGTAAATAACGGAGTAATTCCCCTTTGCTCCTGCACCGGCCAAGAACGTGTGTAGTGTTTACAATTATAATAACGTACGGGAAAATTTTTAATCTATCTACCAAAAAAACTGAAAGTTTGACTGGACGTCTCTATTCCGCGTTCGAATAGCGAGAAAACGTGTTGTAAAAAGTCCTCTCTGAGCGACCGTGTTATTACCATCGAATTCCGCCAGAGCGCGTCTATACGTTATTTTTATAGCGCATCTTAGTTGGGTTCAGTTCCTTCACAAGTGAAACAAAAATTAACCGATTTCGGTTTCGGATTGTTACGATTCGGAATACCGTCGTTGAGTTGAGTTTTTTTTTTTTGGAATTTCGATTATTAAAAAAAAAATAATCGCGAAATTCATTTTTCAACAACCCAGTCAATTTGAAACAAGTTTTGAAAAAAATTAATTTTGCCCAGTACATCAAGAAATGTGTATAGATCGTATATTATACAGACTTCCGACTACTCGAGCTACGGTACGAAAGAACCTAAAACGCGAAATTTCTATTTTTTAACTGTATTTTAACCGACTAAAAAATAAGCCGAAAATTTTTAAAATATTTTTTTTTACGTTCGTCATAAGCGTACATATAGTATTAAACCACAGGTATACGAACCATTCGACCGAAAACAAACGATATCAGTATCTTCCGAGACCGTGGTCTCGAGTGACTTTAACGCTCGCTCGCCCATCTATTCGATACGATATTTCGACCATCCGACGATTTAATTAGGTCGACAAGGCGAATCTTTTCTACAACACCGTGTAAGACGACGTCGTATAACTGTCCGCGTAACAATAATGCGCGTTCAACGGACACCCTTAGGAATTCCTAACAGGAACACAGGAATATATTTATATAAGAGGTGTCGTTTCACCGTTCGGTAAATAACGGCGAACGTTCTCAGAGACTTTGTCGAAAAAACAGTACCAGGAATTGAGGAATTGTTGAACGAAATAGAAATTCGCCGTAGGTATAGGTTTCGTTAGATTCCCCAAATAGGTAACAATAATTAATAATGTTTCGGAGAAAGTCCACCGCGGTACAGTTCTTACATTTTCTTACGAAATACCTATATATATACTGACGTCGGTTCCTTTGTGCGAACAAACCGCATGGAAGGGACGTAAATGTAGAGGGACATACTATCCGCATCTCCCTGCGTTGTCCTTGGATCAATACGTATTTTATTCCGTGTTGGTAAATGAAAAATTTTAAAAATCCTACAACCGACTCTGTTATTTAACTCTTAATAACACGACTACACGAATGTACACCACACTTACGAGTGTGCGGGATGTGTTGTACAGAAGGATGAATTCACGCTATAATAGCGAGTTATACGCTCGGTGTGTATATGATTAATCACTGCAGCACACCTCGCAGGTGTCGTACGGCCAAATGACCCAAATTTATTTGTTCAAGACTACAAGTACGTTTAACGCGCACATTTTGTAACGGGATTGTACAAATGTCAGTCCTATCGACGCTGTACGGTGGTATCGTGTCTCTTTGCACATACTTATATTTATAAAATATCATTTGTAAAACGCTACTGCAGTTGTTGCCGACGATGACAACTGCGGGTATTAAAAAAACTACGTAGATAATTTAAAATTAAATTGCGAAATATAATGAAAAAAATTATTTTACGTGAGTGTTGGTTAATCAATCCGACATCGTGATTATTTTCGACCAATATTATATTATACTATGTACGTAGGTAATGTACGACGTACCGTACAACGATGGTTATAAAACGGTGTAAACATTACTTCAGCGGTAATAATGCAAATAAATTTTATATATTGAGCAATGAATTTAAAAAGCTGTATTATTGGTTTCAGCATAAAACGCCGCGCGTTAAACGCCACCTGGACGAATAATAATAATATTGTCGATAATATTAATTTTTGTAATACACCATACATAACTATAGTCATAAATCCAAAGCGAAATTATATAATTTTACTTTTTATACGAAAAACTTGGCTGTTTTTTTTTGGTTTTGGTATGAACGTTCCAATTTCGTCTGACGAATATCCTACACTCGAAGTTTATTAGACAACAATTTTAATGTATTGTACTATCCAATTTTTGCGAAACGAACGCACTTCGCAAGAACGTTCAGCCTCAGAAAGATTGCAACAGGTAGGTTAGGTACCTCTACTCTCGGAAAACAACTGCGGTCATTGAATATTTACAATGTTTCGTCGCCAGATGCAAACGGTGCGTTACACAACAAATATATAAATTTTCCTGTTACATATATTGAACAGGTGTAAACGAATTTTTGTCGAAAGTATAGAAAACTTGGGCTACACACCAGTTTACTATTCAACAAAATGTAGAATGAATCATTTCAATGTGATAACTACCCGTGTTAAACATCAGAGCTGAACATCACAATTTTTTGTGATCATGATTATAATAATAATACCATCATATACAGCTAGCGCACAATGTATGAAACTTGGTCGCATTATCATATATTAAAATTTGAATAACGTCCATCACTTCCAAGTACGAAACGATGTATTTTGCGTTGTGTTTTTGACGTTTTAGTATAAAACGTTCGTACACGATTTAAATCCAGATCTGGCAAGATAAGCTATTATATTGTACAAAGGCACTCAAACACGGTTTCTTCTAGATTTATCATATCGGTTCTGTTTTACCCTGCGTATTACCTTGAAAATATACATAACCAGCAGGTTAAAATAACATTTGCGAATACTTGATACAATAATGTCATGGTAATGAGCGAAATTAAATCGTATAGATTTTTTTCCTTCACGAGTAAATCCAATGACACGATTTAAAATTGAAAAAAAAAATTCAATGACTCCTATAATATAATTCCCTTGAATGTATAATATGGTTCGACTATACATAGATGTAACGCCAAAATTACGCAGCAATATGAAAGCATTTTTAGCTTCTTATAAACTTGGTTATTGCAGCCGCGTTATAGTTCATTTGGGTTTATACGTGGTATCGAGTAGACTTTTTAAAAAAAAAAACTAGCTGAATTCGCAGATTAGTATAAAACGCGAGTCGGCTGCCCGTAATAACACTGATATTATGTGTATCACTTTGTTTGCCCATAAACGCACCAACAAAAAAAATTATAGATTATAGATTGTTTTATCGTTTTAGTCGGTGAAAATAATATTTTTAACAATATATAGGTAAATTCGCGTCTATGATCAGACAAAACTAGGATTTGTTATTGTTATTCGAACCGTTTTTTTTTTTTTTCTGCATTGTCCGCTTCTGAGGCAATATTCTTAGCAACACGCGAAATCGCGATTGCGAAACTCCTGCAACAACGATCAGACAGTCCAATTACGACCAAATGAGGTTAATAATTTATCTTTTATCTCAGCTGACAATATAAAATTGTTCAGTATTGTAATTCACGTGACCTTCCGCAATGTATATATGTTCGCACTAACCCGAATATTTACAACTTATTTTCCGGTTATGTAGGAACGTATTGTATGTTATAATCTCTCTTCAGAATTTGTTTTTTCAACGTTCAGTATAGTTCTCACAACCAGTGTGGGTCGGATACGATTTATAAGGATTAAAAGTAACTGATAACAATTAGAAGCGTGAGCGAAAATCAATCAATGTGGTTACGAGTTCATAAGTTTTGTCAACCGAATGATTTTCATCCAAGTATAGTTAAAAATGTAAAGTCGAATGCCGACTCTGTAGCGACGATCCGTTTGTGATGCATATTATATTTGAATCGTAGAAGTACGTACAAATTTTACATAAACCAACGCGTTATTATTAAAAACGATTGAAACTTACAATTCATAAGTAATGTTATTTCATCGATACGGCTGGTACAAGTACGCTATATGATATAAAAACATACGTGATTTAAGTCCAAAATAAAATTTGCGTTATATTTTTTTTTTTTTGTCAAAACGTTTCGATAAAGGTTAGTTGCTTCACGATGACAACAATACATTTTTTACCCATAAACGTAGGACATACAGTAAGTGTAGATATATGTTAGTGCGTATTGGCATGATTTATGTGACAAATTTTAAGCTATCGTGTTGGATTCTCACGTGACGGCTCGTATATAGGATGATCATATTATGTTTAACGTGAAACACGTCTCGATCACTTTTAATCGTAAATAAATTTTAAATCGTCTGCCTTATAAATTGATGTGATAAAAAAATTAAGCGGTATTTTTAGGGTATCTGCGATTCGTATCCCGAATAAATCAACACTATAATTTGTAAATCGATATACCTAATATATAATTACACCTACTCTCGAAGAGATAAACAACAATAAAGAATGTTTTATATTTTAACTTTTGCCTCGACGTTATCAATACCGAGAGTTCGTAAATTGTAAAAAGCATATAATATACAGTTCAGGTAAATAAAAATCAACTCGGTACAAGCGATTTCCTCAAAAACCGTCCGCGCGCTGTTTCTCTAAACTGAAACCACTTACGAACTGTGTCGGTTCGATGTCGAGTTAAAAAACATACATTTACCGAACATTATACGGCTATTTTCGAAATAAAGATTTTTAAAAAAACATTTACCTACGGAAAACGTAAAAAAAAAAACCAATCATACCAAGTGTTTTGAGTAGGTTACGAACGATGCGAAAACGAGTGATAAAAGAAATTTTTTACCGGAAAAATGAGCGTACGTTAAAAAAAACCACATTGTATACAAATTATGAACACTCCTATGGCCAAAGTAAATACAGCGCAGTACGAGACCACGAGACGTTTGTCAATATCATCTCGCACACGGTGGTGACAAAAATGAAAAATTTTAAAAAACGTGCGAGAAACGCGGTCGTGTAATTGTTATTACAGAGCGCCGTCACCTTTCCGTCGTTTCGACCTTGGACATTTACACATAATAACATCGTAATAATACTTTAAACATTGTAATTATTGCATCCTCTCGTTCGTAACAATAATATTATAAGACACGTTCCAACTAAACAATTTCGAATGAGCTCGTGTAACCGAGTTAGGTATGACATCCGTTCGGAGTGGCGTCCGGCAGGTGTTATATTTGCAAATTAAAAAAAGAAAAACACTCGTCGACTATTTTTTCCGCTCTTTTCTCCTGCGAAACGGCTATTTTCACTCTTTAAAGTTTGAATTCATCAAAATTCTATAGGTACGACGCGCAGCTCTAACCGAAATCGCTATTTTTTTTTTTTACAGTGAATTCTAATGCAAGATAAATTTCGTAAGCATTTTATTCATCAGAAACGTTTCCGTTTTCCATAATTGACCCACGCATCCTTCCGAGATATCATAGTTTTACGCGCGCTTCGCATCTTTTTAACGAACGTTACAGTGATTTACGACCGACAAGCGTTCACGAGTAATGTTTTTTTGATGTTTTCAAAATAAAACTGTACGATTGAACGGTATTTACACCCGAAAACAGCCGTTCAGGACAACACCGAAGCGAAAAACACGCAAATCCGTGACCTCCTTGGCCCCACTGTGTATTAGGTTAGGTTAGAACGCGATCGAGGCGATAATGTATTATACGTTACGTCACGCGACGATTTTGGGAAATTTCGATCTGAGCTGTGAGTTTGTCGAAATTTTGAAAACGTTATCGATGGCTTATTGAAAGTTGTTTCATTAATTACAATCATTACTTTCATAATATCTATTACATAAAATAATATATTCGTATTATACCCGACGTATAGGTAATACCCGCAGCGGCAAAATTGTAAATCACGCTGATTTGTGTGGCTCGCGGTAAAATATCTACCAGAAATCGTACACTCGAATGAGATCGCATATTTATCTGGTCACCGTGTATGCACCGATTGTTATTATATTATTATTATGCTTTTTTTTTAATACCTTTAACACTTGTTTAAATAATGATATTGCGCGTAATGATATGTTATTTTTTTTTTCATATTGTTATTTACTCGTCTCGTCCTTAGCATATTTTATTTGTGCGACTGTGTGTTATTATACACACGTATAATACGTATCTTGCGACTATCATTGTTATTCTATGCAAAACGCGACGTACGCTTAAGATTTTTGTTTTCCCCTCATGACGGTCCCCGTCCATAATGAAGCCATTTTACACTTCGGTCACGTACGTCAATACTCTCTTCAAACATATTTTCGTACAATTTATTATGTATATACGGTATAATATTATGACGCTAAATTGTACAAACACGATGATTTACACCCTCCCCATCTGTTGAACCGACGTATATATATATACTTGTAATAAATACACTATAGAAAGCAAGAGGTTCTATTTTTTTTTTTATTTACGTAATGAACTTTACGACAGTAAAATGAAAATATGCAAAATTATGATATTACACTGGTAGGTATTATTATATTACCTACCAGAGTGTAGTATACTAACGCCACACAGCACAATAGTTACCTATAATAATTGACTTTTCGTCTAATTATTTGACGTTTTTCAGACGAGGCGAAAGTACGGTGTAAAATTTGTGTTCTACAATATTCCGCTTACAATTGAACGGAATAATTTAATAAAGTATACATATATATGGTGAGTCAGTCACGGCCGGTAGAGTAAGTCGCCGTTTCGGGTGTGTTATTTTTATTATTGTTTTGGAAGGTGTGGTGGTTACTATGGTGTTAAATTTAAAAACAACGACGGACCATCGCTTAAAAGATAATGCTTGTGTTGTTTCGAGTTTTCCGAAACTTCTTTACATTTTTTTTTTTCAAATGTATAAATTAAAGCGGTAAAATCGAAAATGTGGGAAAGCCGTTTTTATGTAGACTTCGTGTTCAGTTCGAATCAGTTTTCAGAATCGTTGGATCAATCCGGTATACGTTGAACAAGAAAAATGTCAAAATCCCTACGATTCGTGCGTGATAGGCAAAACTCAAAATTATCAAAAGTATTTTGAATATGTAATGTGCATGGTTTGTAAAATCTCCGATTTTAATAACGTGTACGAATTTCAACAAAAATAAACAATTTTTGAAGCGGTAGTCACCCAATAAAGAAAATCACAGGAACAATGGATAAACAACGTATGGATAAAAAAATTATTTTAATCCGGTTTCACCATAAAGGTACAAAAAAAATGTGTTTTTGATTTGCTTGTATCAAATAAATTGATAAAATAAAAACTACGAAAAAAAATTTAATTAAAAAGTTTGTACTCGTCACACGAAATTGGTCCAAATCGATAGGGTTTTTTTCACATGTTAGTTTTACCCTTTCCAACAACAAGTTTGAAATAGTTTGAAGCACTTTTAAAAATTTTGATTTTCTCGGTTTTACTCAAAAACTGTGAAAAAATTCAAACTATATGCACCCCCCCACCTACGCCTAATTGATAATCTTTCGGAACAATTGTATTATGTAAATATCAGTGTATATTTCTATTTTCCATACTCTACCGATACGATTAACGAAAAAAGAAAAAAAAACCATTGCTGTAGTAACGGTCAAAAATAAACCATTATTCATTTTACCAATAACGACATGATTCAAGTAGGTATTTAACCGATTTAAATTGTGTTAGTTTATACATCAGCTAATAGGAGGTACCTACCTACACATTTTACGTATATATATATGTACGAACGAAACACATTTTCATCACTCAAAGTTACACCATCCGGCTATTTAATAGACTCAAATATAAAATGAATCGGGATAGAAACTAGTTTTTTTTTTTTTTACACCATTGTCTTGACACTTTTGTTCCATTTCAGTTTGTACGGCTGACGACATATTATACACTTCGTGGGAATAATAATAATAACAACCAACTATAATTTTTTTACAAGTACCTACTTTCCATTTCTCGTTGGCTATTTTTGCTTGTCGTGTTTGTAGACTATTATTAATCCGAAGAATAACACACGCGAGTAAGGTGTGTAAGCTATTTCCGATATATCTATTACCTATGGTCATTGATTTTATACAACCAATGCCTGTATATACGCATCGACGATCGGTTATACGAGTTTGAATATCCGTAAGGTTGTGATATTGTTACAACGAGAAACGGGAAACGGTTGTTTTTTCTTTCTTATTATTATTATTGTATGCGCACTGAATGTAGTATATTGCACAAACTGCAGTGCTATAAAATTATACCGTGTTATAGATATTTTTAACGAGTATCTATTATACCCGCGCGTAGGTAACGGCGCATTTTACAATGATATTGTACACAACAGAACGCAACCCTCGCCCGATGGACACCATTTTTCGGTTCTATTAATTGTATTATATTATACTTTATGTTATAATCTCTCAATTTAGATTTTAAATTGACCGCTCGTCGCACACAACGACTTTATACCGGTGCTTAACGGGTTCTCCAGCGGTCGAACACGTCGTCACACAAGGCATTACAATATTCACTCCTGCGAATCGGTTCTTCGTATATTATTTTAAAAAACACGTCGTGTGGCACGAATAATGCCGACCGACAGTTTGCGGATTATCGCGTACGAACGATTATATAAAAGATTTATAAAACGGTCGCAGGACGTATAGATTACGGAGCACCGTGTGTAATATGTACGGTATTATTATTATGCGGACAACGCCCCCAAAACTCATCAGCACGCGATTAGCGAACAGGCTTTTAAATAATGTGAAGCAAAAACACGCGAGAAACCGCGTGCAACAGATGACGACAAATGCGAGTTATATATTATATTGTGTATACTTACCGATAAAGTTGGAAAATCAACGCATCGATCGATGAAAGAGGATTTTTCGACAAAAAAAAGAATATTAACCGATCAGTGAAAATGCTTGTAATTAAATACCTCGTGTAAAATATAACGTGTACCTACGTGACTGGTGTGCATGTACGCTAAACCGTATCAGTTGTAAAAATTCAAATACAGGAAGCTGTTATATTCCAGTTGTTTTCGTTACATAAGCAGTAAGCCCTTGCCACGACCTGTAACAGGCCTAGCTTTCGAGTATAATATCGTACCTGTTTTGGCCTTTAGATAGTTTGTAAAACGATTTCGCGGTGTATAAACGAGTGAAAACTCGTTCGTTTTTTTATTCAAAAGCTTCTCGAAAGTAGTTTCACTAGATAAAAAAAAAAAATTAAAAAAAAAAAGAAAATTTAAGAAAATTTTTAAAAAAATGAAAAATTTCAAAGTTCTATAGGTACATAGTTGAAAAATGTTTGAAATGTCGTGAAATTTGTATTAGACCTGTATTTTACCAATTTTAATAACACGTGATAGTTTCAGCTTGTTCCGATCATTGTTGTGTGGAAGTTGTGACCAAAAATCTAAATCGATTATGTCAAAAACACGCTTGCCGTAATTTTCAACGTTTTTTTTCCTTGATTTTTGCCTAGTTTATTAATTGTAATTCAATTTTGATTTTATAGACGCTCAAGTCTACGACCCTTCAAAGTGTCTACATACACCGATCATTAAAGGTACTGAAATCGGAGCATTATTGAAGAAGTTATCGTGATTCCGCCGCAGTGGTAAATAAAAGAAAAATAAGAAAAATAAATAAACACGTCGTGTAAAAACCGACGCATTCTTCGTTTCACTCGGAATCTAAAATTATCGCGAGAAGAAAACTCATTTTACGATTTTAAAATGTAATATCTTAATAATTATTATTATTATTAGTATTTGTTTTTTTTTTTTACAATCGCAACACCCAGTGACGGAGCAAACGTTTGGTTCATTAAACTGAACAGGCACACTTCAGAGCCATTTCGATACTCCGACTGAAATCTGAATGTAATGTTATGTAAGCTGAAACCTATATATTTACATAAATAGGTGCACGCGTTAACTGCTGCAGCAGTACAAATAAATATACTATCACCAGGAAAACAGTCGTCCTCCTTGATAACTTTGATGACTGAGTTAGTAAAAAGTAAAATAGTTAAATACATAGGTAAAGTAAGTAAAATAGTTCGTAAAAAAAAAAAAAAGAATTTTTGAATAAAACGACGAAAACAATAACTCTGAAAGTCGATGCATTTGTTCTGCAGGCTTTTGTCCGACTCTTGTGAATTAATATATCATCGTCAAACTGGTATCATAACATTCAAGAGCGTCCCTCGGCATTTTTTTTTTTTTTGAACAATTGTCTTAATTGTTATATAAAAAAAAACCACAAGATAAACTTTTTTAAATTTTAAAAAAATATATTTTGACACCCATTAACAAATTCCTGCGGAAGTCCTTGATAACATTTTTAGTCTGAAAAGTTTTCCTACGCGTGTAAGATTACTATCCCGCGTTCTCGCGAACACGATGGACAATAGGAAAATTACACAAATTCTGAAAGTAGGTATTTAGAAAACTAAACGGAAAAGATAATTAAAAGTGTTTAGCTTAAATATTAAATTATATTAAGAGCAAAGAGTGTAAGTAGGTGTACTTATAACTTTAGTATCTTGGATTTCAATATGATCAAAAAACGTAAGCTGTAACGAAAAAACAAAAAAAACGTTGTCGTGCCTAAAACTAATATATATATATACATAAAGCTATTTTGCTAGTTAATTACAGAGTGACCTTCAATTACTATGATAAATATATAAGATACGATTTTTTTTCACGATTTTTTTTGTAAATACTTATAGTAGTATATATTTCACTCATAAATTAAACAAATTAAAAAATAAAGAGGATGTAAAACTATCACTTGAGTTATGCTATAGAAGTATAAAACTTAGAATATCAATGATAATTGAAATCCTATTTACCAAATCTGGTTCAAAAGCGTCAAAAAAACGTTCCTAATAACAATAATAACGTTCGCACGGCGCCAGGCAGACAACTAATACGCATTATGAGTATGTTAAACTACAATACAACAGTATGACGATGCTTAAAAATCTCCCAATTAATGTAAGTTTTATAGTATAATTTTTTTTTTTTAAGTATCCGAATATTTTACTTCTACTCCTAAAAAAAGTCATACATGTATAGGTGTGTATTTTACTCAAAGTTCGGGTCTAAGAAATTCAAACTTAAAATTCTTGTAATAATAACATAACATACACTATGATAAATACCTAGGTACATGATTAAAATGATGATCGACGATGTAGATGTTTTTGAATGATTCAAAATTGATTTTAACTATTTTTATTTTGTGCGCACGACAAAAAATAGTGAATGAAAGACAATTCTATATTTAGAATTTTTGCGTTCCATATCGCGTTAGGTACACACAAACATAACAACCAAGATCTCTCGTATTTTTTTTTTTTTATTTCCTTCCTGCGGCGTTCTAGCTCATGACTAGTGTGACGCGGGTATTAAAGCCAAAAAATTGGATGACATAAGTCTATATATTTTTGGGAAGGAAGTTAAAAACAAAATTTTGATGCTATTCGTGGTTTTAGGGGGTAAAGCTCTCTCTCTCTCTCTCTCTCTCTCTCTCTCTCTCTCTCTCTCTCTCTCTTAAGTCCCTCCTACTCAGTTATAATTACCGAATTCTGGTGTAATTTTTATTAGGAAGGTACGTTAAAATTAATTATTCTTCCCATATTGCCATCCGACGGCCGTTACCAGTGTAAGTTTCTGGGCCATTCGAGTATAGTACATTTGTATGCGTTTGAAAAATGCAGAACTCGCAGCACTACGATCCGAAACACCGAAGCAGGTGTACAAAAATTCGCTTTTAAAACTTTTAAAGTTTCATAATCGAGTGTTTTTTACGCGATCGTATATATCGTCGGAACAGCATATTATTCTGCGATATCTGGAGCCCGCCAGATTTATTACGTTTTAATAACGATCCGACGTAAAACACGAATCTCCGCGATGACCGGGTTGAACCCGTGCCAACCGTGTGCTCGCGTGTGCTCGCTTTGAGCATGTGTTTCGCGAAAACTGGACAGACAGGTAGACGCCAACAGCGACCGCCGCTGGAAAGACCTCTATGATCGTCGTCTCGAACGGTGTTACACATTTTAATTGATTATAATGCACACAGTGACGTAACGACAACGAGTTTTTTAGATCTTATCGTACTTTGAGGGGTCTCGAGTTTGAAAGTTCGAAATTGAAAAACTAGGTCGAAATGGACCAAAAACGTTGAATAAATTACGGCGAACGATAATATGTTTTTCGACGCAATCGATTCGGCGTTTGGCCGCTACTTCCAGAATAACGGAAGGAACTAGCTGAGACGATACTGAAATATAGCTGGTAAAATACGTCAGGTTTGGTTTCGAGTGATCTCGAAAATTTTAGAGCCAAGTCGAATGGAGCTTTAAAGTGTTCGAAAATTTCCATTTTCTTTGTGGTTTTTGTGCGATAACATTTTTGAATTTTAGACAAAAATTGTTGAAACTTTAACACAAGATCAACAACGCGTATACACATTTTTAATAATTTAGTTAGTAGCTCGGTGGTCACTGGTTTGGGAAATTGTGAACGGTTTGACATTTTATATCGAATTCACGAAAACAACGATTCTGAGAGAGCTCGATGTTCGTAAATTTATAGATTTAAAATTTCGAAATTCAACTCAAAAGTTGTCAAAATCAATCATTTTCTTACGTCAAGTTTTACGAGTTCTGACGACGACGTGTGAAGAGAGAGACTTAAAGTCATTTGAAAAGCATCGAGAAATATTGACTTTTTCGTTTCAGCCACAACCATGTGTGACCATAAAAAAAAAATAAACACAATTGCAGAAAACGCTTCTACAGTAACGTACCATCGCGAACTAATCACCTGTCTCTAGTAGAGGTAAGTATAAAAAAATCGGAGCGAACCCGCTAAACCGAAAAAATGTTTCCAGAAAACACGAATGAAAACAACATTATAACGTTTGGAGTCACATACCTGCAGCAAATACTCATTCGAGGATATAATATAATGGTAAAATAAACATTGAACTTCGTAATATAAAATAAAATATACTGTAGGAAAATCCAATACGCGAACTTTTAAACTAAAAACATAATGCATATGATTCAAAACCCGACGCAATCTACTTAGTGCAACTTGACATTTCAATTATATGATCCTCCTATAGGTAAAAATTGAACGCGAATTCCGCAATCGGAAAAATATTTCTATTCATTCGATGTTTACTTATTAGTTTATCTAATTACGCACGATATATTATGGACTTTTAAGCAGACTTTCTAACCTCTGACGTGCGTGCCTAAAACCGAGCTTAAAATTTACATCGTCTTTTTACACTCGTATTTGTCAAACGCCCTTCATAAATACATCTTATGCTCGAGTGGATTAACGTAAAGACGAAATTAATAAGATATTGCAGCTTGGTTTTATACAGTGGAATTATTATTGGGAAGACATTTAACCTAGAAATCGGCGTTTATTCTCTATGGTTTATCACTTGGCTTTCACCAACAATCGAGCTAATGTAATAAAATTAAAAACTTACGCATTATTACATGTGTATCATCTTGTTTGTTTAGTATTTTCTCATTCATGGCGTGTGACGTTGTGGCAACCGGTTAAACTGGTCGTGCAGAGAGATGGTTAAATGTGAACGTTCAAAAAAAAAAATTTTTTTTTTTGGAAAAATAATTTTCAATTAATAATAATCCAGCCAATCTATTCGAAATATTTAAATCGAATGTTAATTTAACGAGTTATTTCAGTCACACGCACAATAACTAAAAATATTTTAAATTAACACGTAGTGTTATAACATTTTAAACGTTTTTTCTACTTGGATATTATCCTAGCTCTTTGAGGTATTCATTACGGTGAGAAGTATTATCAATTTCAAAAAAAAAAAAAAATGACAACCAAACGATTTCACATCATACAATTAAAAGAATATAATAGTTAGTTTTAAAATACGATTTAAAAATAAATTAAATATAAAACAACAACTTAATCGTTCGTAGCCATGATACAACACGAATATAAGAAACGCGTTTTAGTAGTTAGTACATTAGACATTGTTACTACACCCTCGACTATATGTCTATGCGGAAAAATCAAAATGTATAGTGACAACGACTACAGATGTAAGATTTTATTGTTATCATGTTGTAACTCGTATGGTACAAAAACAAATAAAACGAAACGAAATAGAATTTTGTGTGATTCTAACCTGTAAACAACGAACGTAGGTTGTTGTGTTTTCATAAAATAACACTACAAAAAATTAAAAATACTACTCATTTTCTATCGCTCTAGTTTTCATAATAATATACGTTTTGTATCTGATAACTTATATAAATAAGAACACAAAAATTAAACATTTTGTGACTATACAAAAGTTCGGTTAACGTTAAATATAATTAAAGATATTTGGTTCATGCCCGATGAGCGCACTTTAAGAACTAGAAGCATTAGACCGAAAACGACTTAAAACTAGAAGAAAATTGAAATAAACAAATTAATAGTGAAAAATTAAATGTACACGTTATTAAATATTTACTTTTGTAGTATTTTTTAGATTTCATAGACATAGTGTTACGTAGGAACTAAAAATGTAAAATTATTGAATAATACATTTAGAAAGAGTTATAACTGAAAAAAATATCGAAAATAACAATAAAAAATGAGAAGTCGAAAAAAAAGAAAATTAAATGACCATCAATAATTTTAATATCATACATAAAAATATGTATTTAAGGTTCTAGTCTTAAATATGAAAACTACACAAAACCTCTTACAAAACCAACAAAGTCATGAAAACTTTAAAATTCAATATTCAATTGCAAAAGGTTCAAAAATGTTGAAATTTATTTGACGTTTAAACTTAGTGAATCCCGATAGCAGAAAAAAAATCTCGTTGCAAAATCAAAATACACATACCTCACTACGTTCCCAAGTAAATCGTAAAAACACATTTTTTTTAGAAAAACATTTTTTCGTTTTAGTAGTAATTTTTCCAATATAAATATTTTATATTTCTACAAATAATTATAACAATTATTATTTCCTGCATCAAAACATAAACACTAATATAAGTTTTCAATAATTTGAACTCTGGGTTGATTGATTTAAAAAAAAAAAAGCTAATAATTTTACACACTGTAATCATTTTTAAGCTGTTATAATCAAACGTTTTAAATATTTAGACGGTTTAAAACACTTTTGAAAATCAGGCATAAAAGTTGGCGTTTATGATGGCCACAAGGCATCATTAATATAATTATACTAATATCGAAATACAAACATCGAGTTTGAAAACAAAAAATCAAGTAGTCGTAATAAAATATAACATGATATCAGCCACTCTTTCGTGTACGTTTAATAAACATTGTTTATGCACATGTTTATCAAACTCAACAAACGGGCACTCAAAATAAGTGGCGTCATTTGGCGTGGGGCAAGTCTCCGGTCTAGGATTCAGCTGCTTATCGAGAGTCTGCATTTCTAAAGACTTTACTTTTTAAGACGTCGTATAACAATTCGTATAATTTTGTCCTAGACTGGAAAATTACTGGAATGACGCCACCGCCTGGATATAATAACAAAATATTACGTCCTAATGGTTTTTAGTTTGAAACCGGCAAGTGCACTCCGAATTGATCGTTTGTCAGTGGTTTTTGTCATTACTAGGACCCGAATTTAGCAACAGCACTTCTCGCGATTCATAAAGAAAAAAAAAATTTTGATGTATTATAGTTGTACCTATAACTCGTAGCAATGGCTATAATTCACGCAGTCATTACACGCGTGCGAATATCTGTTTTCGGAAACCTATTGAATGAAAGGATTACGCCACAAGTTCGGTGGTTATCATTAGCCCAAATATATTTTTGAATCAATGTTTAGTTCCCATACACACATAATATCCCATACATCCAATAGGTAAATTATCAACGATAATAGTGTAGGTACAACTCGGTCGGTTCACGTTAAACTCGCAACGGATATATTATTCTCATGGCCTAAAATCATCGACCAATGTGTAGTGTAATGTCTGTCGCATTTTTTTTTTTTGTTATAACTATTTGTTTTTGGCCGCGACTTCTCCGAAAACTTTTCAAATGTATTGAAACGTTCACTCACTATTTAAATAAAATACATACAATTCGAATATCATTTAAATTTGAAGCGATTCCAACCGTTTTCGATTTAAACATGGAACTTTAAATTTTTAAATATTTTCCAGGTTTTATTTAGAAGAAAAAAAACGCAGTTTTCATATTTTAGAGCCGAAATGTTAACACAACAAGCGTCGCAAAATATGTAATTTCCTGAGTGTTATTGAAAATATCGACGATCAGCAGAATTTTCTTTTTAATACACTTTTACATTGTCATATTATTTGAACATTTTCGTTTGTTTTTTTTTTTTTTTTATTCGAATGAATCATAAACAAATAAATATAAAAAAAAAAATTGAAAAAAAATCGTTTTCAAGCGAAATATAGAACTTTGAATTTACAATTTCTTTAAGTAGAAAATAAATAGAAATAAAACATCGACCGACAACTTTTAAATCTGTAACAGATGTGACCCTAAACCAGCTAGAACCGCCCAAAACAATGAATTTTTCCAACAGTTTTGTCGTTTAATAATTGTCAATATATTTTTCGTTGAAAGTTTGGACGTTCATCATTTCGTGTGGTTGGAAGAAATATTATATTATTATAGGGAATGATTTTATTCGACGCAATTTTCAATTGTAAAAATTGTATTTTTACTATGCTAAACATTTTTTGGGGAGAATACGAGATTTAGTCGTTTAAATCATTTTTTTTTTTATCATTCATTACTTTTTCAAAGTTCATACACGTTCGTCGTTCTATCACCGTTTTTGACCGGTCGTATACTAGCGATATGAACTGGGTAAATTTTAATGATACAACTCAATAGGAGAATTTCTAACTTTAGAAAAGGAATGGATTATAATTTCACTAATTTTATTTTTACTGGTTACCTACCTGTGTTCTATTTGGTGTGTAAAAGCACTTTTTTTTCACCAAAAATACAAATAATCATGAGACTAAAATATTATAGTACAAAGCAAATTAATGAATTATTCTTATAATGTCCTTATTAAAATGTACAAATATACCTACATATTAATGTGTTTAAAAAAAACCTTTCTACTGATCAGGAAAGTAATACTACTAAAAACATTTTCCTTAAAAAATATAGAAAATAATAAAAATAGGAAATTTAAGTAAATTTAAATTTAAATAAATCACTATTCACTATATACGAGGCTAACTATATGCACCTAGGTACATCTAATAACTAATACAACCCTTACACTATTCAAACAGTTTTTGAAGAAATTTTCTTTTTTTAAACGCCAAATTAAAGCCTTATTATCTTATCATGAAAGATCGTTTACCCAAAACTTAATCATTTCAAATTTAATAGTGTAATAATACAGTGACTGAAATTGAACGACTATTTTCCCGATTAATTTAAGATAGAATCGCCTACTTATTAGTTTTACATATAATGTTCTGGTGATGATGTGAAAATTTAAATAAATACTCGTTTCATTTTTCGGCTATTACCACGAAAATAACGGATTCTTTTTAGAATATAATATAATATTTTTAACATTTTTATGGCTTGAACATCAGAGTCCTATACATAATATGGTAGTTTTCAAAATACAATACAGTACTATACATCTGAAGTTTGTTTTTCCCGGTTTGCGCGTCAATAACATCGCGTAAGTATAAAACTTGTTCACTTTTTTTTTTTTTTATATTCCATGTACTTTGCCATTTTCGACGACAGTAATAACGGTGCGTACAGAATGGCCGGTTAGACTTGATCTCGGAGTCACGGTGAATTTTAGTTTGGTCACGAAGATTTTGTACATCGCGGAACTGATGGTCAGACAAGGCACAATATTATATATTACACCGTGTAATAAAATAAGAAAAACATTTTTTTTTTTCTTTTACCGGAATGTTATTATATTTTGGAAACATTTTATATAGAACGCGATTGGAAAGGTACGAAAATGTTCCAAAAAATACTACAAAATACGTGACGCGGGCATTTTTGCAAACACGATTTTCGCGGTCAGTACGACGGGGGACCCTACCTACCTAACCTAACCTACAACCAGTCTAGACCGTACAGTACCCTAAGGGTTGGAATAGAAACTTATCCCTTTCCAGCGAACGGTGTATATCTCGATGTATTTAGAGGGAGGCATCGGATTTTTTTTTCTCCACTATAGACGTATAATACCGATCGATCTGTTGACGCGACACAAGATTCGGAAACCTGAATCGATACGACGGATGCGTTTTCCAACATTTTTGATTTCCTAAGTTTGATTTTTTCAACTTGTATCTGTAAAACGTGGACGACGATCGTGAAAGATCGGCGAATAACGCAAAAAAAAAAAATGCTGCACAACAGTATAATAATATTCTTATATTATTATTAACTTTTCACGGGGTCGTATTTCGTACGGTACCGAACGAAGTCGATGACGCAATGTTTTGTCGCGCGACTCACCTGGCTCTGAGCCGTTCCGATCTCGTCTGGTTCCGGGGGGCGCCCGTGTGATTGGACGCCGAACTGCTGGTCGAGAACGACGTGAACGCGGCGTTGGCGTTGGCGGCGGCGGCGGTCGACTGCGCCGGAACGGCCGGCGTCGAAGCGGCGGCGGACGCCTGCTGCTGCACCGGCGCCGGGAACACCACGGTGGACGACGTCCGGTTGGCGGACGCCGCGACGCCGCCGGCTCGCACGTGCACGGTCACCGGAACCGGGCCGGACGTGCGCACCGGCCGGTAGCCGGCCGCGGACGGCGCGACGGCGACGGCCAGCAGCGACAGGAGCAGACGCACGGTCGTTGCGGCGTCGGTTTTCATCGTCGTTGTACGCCCGTCGTGGTCTGCAGAGTGGCCCGGCGGGACTGCGACTGAGGAGGCGCTGTCGTCACGGGTGGTGGTCGACCGACGCGACGAACATAATAACGCCGGGGGACACGCGACCGCGTGTGTTCGCGAAAAAAACGTTTTCCGAAGGTGGAAAACCGGAGAAAATTTCGAGATTTCTCGATCGTCGAGTCTTCTTGTGCGCGAGAAAGATTCTGAAATACTCGTGTTTTTTTTTATTGATTGTCTTTGCCGAAAAAAAATTACGAAACCGTCGTGGCGAAATAACGCGCGCGCGAAAACCGAGTGGATATTACTACAATAGTATTGCTACGTTCGTGTGTACGACGATTGTCCGGCGGCGTGCGACTGACGGGTGCCTAGGCGAGCACACGCGCGCGCAGGCCACCGCGGCGGTCGTCAGTGCGGTTTTTACTTTCACTGATGTTTTACAACGCCACGCGAGGTGTGCGCCGCACCGCGCCGGGGGAAGACCGAGGGCACGGGCATCTTTTCGCCCTGGAAAAATGAAGGAAAAGAAGAAAGGGCTCACGAGAGAACGCTACGAGACGATTCCGTTCTGTACACGGTAACGTCGGTCGGCTGGGTAGTAGTCGAAAGGATACGAATCAAGTAAGTAATTAGAAGCCTGGACTACGGCGGCAGAGAGGAGACGACAGGGAACCGCAGGAAATGACGAATTCGGCTCCAGTAACACTGACTTCGTCGAAGGTCCAGCAGGCCGTATCCCCGAGGAGAGAAGACCCTTTACCGCGGGCTGCTTTTGAACCCGTAGGAAAACGACCGAGGGGACGTCCCAGAAAGAGGTGACCCAAAACGCAACGGGCATAGAGGATTGGCGCGAAGTTGTACAAGACAGAGAAAAAAAGTGGCGGGACGTTCTAGAGAGTAGTGTATGGCCAGAAAAATGAGAAGAAGTAGTAGACTTAACGGTCTGGTCGTACAATGTCAACTTAACATACGTTTCGATTGTATTTGAATCGCTTCGATTAATTTAAATGTAATTTCCTTCGTCGGGTACATCATAATAGTATGTACAGTATAAAAGCAAATGTGAACATAATTATAAGTACGGATTGTACCTTTATATTCGAAAAAATTCAATTTGACCCGAGTCAAGTTATTTTTTTCTTGTTTTTTTTTTTTTTGTTTACGTGGCTTGTTGTGCAGTAGAACATAGGACATATAGACTTAACAAGCACGGCCGTTGTATAATCCGGGCCTAATAATTATAAGTCCGTTATTGTTTGAGTGGTAATGACGGAAATGAATTAATTACCTAAACTACTTTTAATTGGTACAATACGACTTATGAGCAGGGGCGTATTTAGAAATGTTCCTGGGCAACAAAAAAAAAATATATTTTAACGAAATATTTTGTTTGCGCGATCCTCCAATACGAAAAATAAACTAACACCATTAGACTTTTCGTGAAAAACTCCTAGCACGATCGAGCCATATAAAATATACTATATATCCTTACGACTTTACGATTTATAAAAAATTGTCGCCCCAAAATATAACTACGAAAACTACCGATTTTTCAAGAAATTTTGCACACTCTGACACGTCAAAGATGGTCGTGGCTATATTGTTTTTCGTCTTGGGGGAGAGGGGCCCCACGAATGTATTTCTATGTAACACGGTTCGACGCGATTTTTTTTTTCTTCTCAAAACTTCATTAAATAAATTGAAAAACTTCTATAGGATTTTCGAAGAATTCCTAACCTAAGCTGATTAAAAACGTTATTTTTCGATCGGATTTAGTCGAAACACGGCGGCAGTTGTTATACTATAAGTATGAAATTCGGTCAGCAGTCTGTTTTGGTAATGTGAAGACCGGCCGCAAGAAGGTCTTTTGAAGAACTCTACCTATAGGATGATGAAACGGGACGAATCGAATGGAAAATAGATAAAAATAATTTAAAACCATCAAAATTAGCAAGTAGGTGTCGAAAAATGTAAATCACACACGTCGAATGCAGCTACTATACGTATTGCGAACAGTGCACGGGCAACGCCGTGTCAGAACCGCTAATAAATTCACTGACGACGTCTAAATATAAACGAAGAGAGAAAAAACTCCGAAGGCTTCAATTAATTTATTATAGTGTTATTATGATCAGTTTTTTTTTTTTTTTACAAAAAGAACAATCGTAGAGCGTTGTAAAATAGTAGTTTCTTTTCGAGATAAACAAATAATTATTAATACCGTTCGTAATTTTTGAATTCGATTTGATGAAAACAAAATCCTAGTCATTTATTTAGCAGCAGGGCCGTGCAGGGGAGCTGAACTAGTGCCCGGGGCATCGCGCGGCTTTCTACGACCTCGCGACTAGCAAAATAACGTTGTGGTGTTCCTTCACAACTTACGTTTCGTATTAATTTTTTTGTCAAGGCCTTACGCTGCCCGGAGCCTCGTCAACACCCGCGGGCACTGTTTAGCAGTCATCTGGATGATTTAACATTTCAGTCGCGATTTTCGTACGTCTGAATAATATTCCCCCCCGAACTCTGTACACATAAATTATTTGAGTTTTTCGAACGGCTCGCTTTCGTTTTTTTTATATAGTATTATTATTATTATTACTCGAAACACTACTGTATTTCTGACGATTTCGTGTTCGGCCAAGCATTTATCGACGTCCAATTCCGTTCGTTTGAACGAGTCAAAATTTAGTACGCGCCGCCGTTTTCCGCTGTAGTAGTGATATTTTTACGTTTAAGACCTCCAGGACATAACGCCAATATCGTGAGGAAACGCGCGATCGCAAAAATCATACAATTTTATTTCCGTAATAGTAATTAATAATAAACATTATAATCGTAACAGTACACTACCACAACGTGCAGGTACAGGTTACAGTAAGTATTACAGTTGCAATGGATAGGTTTGCGAGATGCAATACGTTCGATTAATCATTCCGAACGGCTCGCAGTATTTATATTTTATAACGATGTTATTATTATATTATGTGACGAAACGCAGCAGCACCGTTTTAAAAAAAGTAGAACGACCGTAAATTACTTACATGCAATACGTTTTGAATATGTATTTTTTTTTCTCGGTCTCTCGATTGCGGTATTGGCTCTTCGTGCTTCTCTGCGAAAACTCAGCTCTTTTAAACTTCCCGCGTCTTTTGTAATTCGTAAAACGTATTCCATTCTCGGCGTTCTTCCTCTTCCAGTTTTACCATCCACCACACATCCTTTAATAATCACCTTCAGCAGACCGCCATCATGACACGGTGTACGCCCTGTCATATATTATTCCTTCTTTTAGTTATACATAGTATTCCGAATTTGTCTTTTTTCTCTTTAATTCTTCTCAAAACCTCTCCGTTAACCGTTATACTCTGTCACTCCATACAATCTTGAGTATCTTCCGGTAATCTATCACACTTCAAAAGCTTCCGATTCTTTTCTTCTCAGTTGCACTCACTGTCCAGGTCTCACATCCGTATAGTGTTACACTCCATACGTACATTTACAGAAAGTTGTTCGTCAAGTCCCCAACACACGTTAGTATGCGGTTTTTGTTTTGAAATGCTCTTTTTCCTTGTACAGTCCTATTTATTATTACGTCTAACTCGCTTTTACCGTTCTCGGTGATTTTACTGCCGAGATAGCTGTGTAACTTTGCACTTGTTCAATAGGTTCGCCTTTAATATTTATGTTTAGCCACTTTTTATTTAATTTGCTACACGATTTGTATACGTACCAGTTCCGAGTTTGTAGACTTAAACATACCTACCAAATCTATACATACCGATCTATACATATAACCGACCGAATATGACGGTCAATTTCAGATTGAGTTACGAATAAAAGAATTGAAATTTTCTTTTGGAAACATTTTAAATTTTACACCATTAATACCGAAAAATAAAATATCTTCCTTAGCCGTGAAATCTGTACAAACATTGCCATCCATAAAACATAATATACACATACCTACCGTCTACAGCCTAACTCATGACAATGTTAACATCGCACAAGTACGTTTTATTCATATTGACTAATATTTCACAAATGTGATTGAATATTAATTATAATTTGTACTGCATAGATAAAAAATATTTTTTAAGACAAAAATATTGTTTTTCACGCTAACACACATTTCGGTACATTCCTAAATTCATTGACTTAGTTAAGTTACAATTTGCTGAAACAATAAAGTAACTGTTATTAAGGGGCCTCTGTCCCGCAGTTTTTTAGGGGACATTAAATTAAACAATCGCAAAGTTACAAAGTAATTTTATTGAAAAAACGTATTACATGCATAGTTAAACTATTGTAAAAGAATTATTATACTGCTTTTGTCACACACTACTGACTGCACCGACAATCTCGCAACTAAATTGCCTATTTAAACACCTTAAATTAAATTATACGCGCGTTGAAGACTTTTGCGAGTTCCATTAGTTCGATGAGAAAAATGAATCATTGTACACTTTGAAAACACTTTAAACGCTCGAAACAACTTTAAGAACATTGTCTGTGTCACCTACATATTTAAAATCGATTTATAAAGCACAACTTTTGATACTTTATTTTTATTTTTTTTTACGTTTTTTTCAATAAATAAATAAAAAAAAAAATTTTGAATAACGATGTAGGATACACAAAAGACTTAATTCAAAATCCATATCTGATTTCATCATTAATTTTAGTCCACGCGTTTGAGCGTACTGCTACATGTTTTAGGTCTAAAATATAGAGTGACAGAGGCGCCTTACGTTACAAGTCAAAATTGTTTGTTTTTATTCTTTATCTACTAAAATTATTAACTGAAACGATTTAATACAATTGAGAAGACTATGGAAATAACTACTAATTTGTGTTCACTGTATTATTTGCAAAAAAACTATTCGCATAGCAATACAATTTTAAAAAAAATTGTTGTTATTTTTTATATGAGTACGTACTGTAATACAGGTACAGTCAACGACCGAGAATTGATACGTCGATAGGAGAAAATGCTAAAATCCTAAAAAAGTAATGTTTATAAAACTGTCAATTTCGTTCGCAATTTTTCTAAATGAATTTCGATAATTATTGAAAATTAACGAGCTCGCGCAATGGATGGATTTAACTTTTTTTTTTTTTAATGAGAGTCATATGGGTAATACATTTTTAAACAGTTAGATACCTATAGAAAAGTTACGTAACATAAAAATAACAAAGCTTTTTAAGTATTTTAAAGGCCTGCAAGTCGTTTGTACTAAATTCTTCCCGTTTCTGCATAATAAATAGTACCTAGTATCGTAAAAGTAGTTAACCTACGAGAAATAAAAATACCTTAGCGGAGATTTAAGCTAGAATTTAACAACTTAACACTATTGTGTAATATATATATATAATTTTGTAATTCTGTCTTCTAGCAATAAAATGTATTGAATAAAACATTTTCTAGGCTCGTAGTACTCTGTTATTTGGAATACCTATAATTTAGACGCGTAAACGAATAATAAAATGAAAACAGACGACTAACACAACTCGTAGTTTTAATTAGTCTTTTTAGGTGCTCGTCTGCACACAAGTGTACACACAGTTACGACGTATTAAAATATTGGATGACGTGCTCACGAGCCATCTATACTTTAACTATAATGATTGATGGTCAAATAATATATTTTGTTAAACCTGATTCTGGGGACGTCCGTAGCAATGGACAGTAGTACACGGTTAAACGGTCTGTAGGTACATATAAGCGGTTTGATCCAGTTGAATAATGTATACATCGTACGTATATGTATATATTATATTTATTAAAAACCGTCTCAAGGCCTGGTAGTGAGAGGATCGAATTATAATGAACGTTTTTTTTTTACTGAATCGGGATTTGTTTCGAAACACGTAATATTAATGACATCGAAAGTGATAACGTTTCATCTACATTTAATAAACCGCACCGCCGCCGGGGTCGACGAAGTGTCGACTGCATAACGTAGTGTGAACACCGAACTATATTATATTCGTATGATGTATATTTTCCATGATTATAAAAAAAGAACCACCTTGGAGGCCACCGTTCTGTTTCGACATTACTGTATGTATTTAACTTTGTTTAATGGCTTTTGGTGGCAGTTTTTCGACTTCACGTTGATCAATTATTTCGAGCGGGCTGTCGCGTAGCGGCGGTTCCCCGAGTCATAGTTTTTGAAGTTCCCGAGTGACCAAACTCATATCAGCAAATCGAACGATCTAAGATACTTTTGGTTGGTTACGTTCGTGTTGTTCGCTCGTTACTATACGGTAATCTACGTACCTATATGTACTTGCGAATGGAAACTTTGATTGGATTTTTGTTGCTGTCCGTCACACGCGAATTATAGACCGTTTAATATTTCCAACGTTATACGACGCGATAAGAATTCTGATTTGAATTCATTATACTTGACGCCTACAGCAATCATACGGATCGAGTTTTCTAATCTGAGTTTTCTAAAAATTTAAAATTTGAATTTTTTAACTTTTTCTATTCGATTAATTAACTTCCAAAGTAAACGCGAGCGGGACGAAATTTCGACATATTCGTAATCACCAACAAAACGGTGGGCACTTACCCACTTACTATCGATTAAAAAAAAAAATAATTTGAATCAAGGGTGCCCGGCAAAGTAGATGTGTACACACTTTTATGTTGTATAACTTTGAAACTAACGATTTCAACAATTTTTTTTTTTTTCATCCTAAACGTATTCGCGTGAGATCAAAAAAAAAAATGAGGGTGGTAAGCTCGATTTAAGTCTCCTCTTTACCAACCAAGTCCTACTAACCGACTTTTTTCGGTGGCACGTATTACGAGTTACGGAAGGGTACACGGGGAAAACGGTAGTAGTCCATTTTTTTCGATTTTGATTTTATGGTTTGATTCGATTAGCACGCATTAGGAGGAGTATCCAGTATCGTGTGTTGAAATCGTATCGGTGAAAAAAAGGTCCGTTGTTATTAAGGGAAAACATTTGGTGAAGAAAGATTGTAGTCCATGCGATTGTGGGGAAAACAGGTTGAAGTCAAATTTGTATCATATAAAAATAATCGAGATTTACCTACCGGGAAAAAAAGACGACGGGTACGTATTTTTTTTTTTACAATAATAAAAAAATTTTCATATTTTTTCAATAATTTTTAACGTCGATACTATAAAACAAATCGTTCGTAAAGCGTCCTTTTCCTGTTAAATAATCAGACGGGTAGAAACCTATAAACATTGTTATTTTGCTCTCCTGTAAAATTTACAGAAATGGACCAATATCGTTTTTCCCCTGTACCCTTTATTTTATTTTGATGTACCTCTTATAACATATATATACTATATACACCTACTTTCGGTGGGGCTTCTATATATGCACGTACGATTACGCCTATATGATGCGATTTAAGAGCGTATTAACATTGTTTATATTACCTTGAATCGAACTGGACAAAATCGATCGGCTTCACGCGGCCGATGACGGCCAACTTCCGGGACCTGCTGCAATGAACCCGCCGTTTGTCTGAACGTAAAAAAAAAAACCCCGAAAACGCCCGAACGCACAACGTACGATCACGTGTCGACACATCACGCAGTAAAACTGGCGTCGGAAATTTCCGAAAAAATATATATTTTTTTTTAAAACGCGGTCGCGCACACGTTCGAGATAGGCGCGCTCGCTGTACGTGCGGGTGTAACCAAGATGGCGGTCGAGGCGGAAGAAAAAAAAACTTTTAAAGCCTGGTCCTCAGCTCGTCGTGTCGCGTCGGTTCGTGTGAAACGCTCTTTTACGATTGGCTCAATATGTCACGGTAGATAAATTTTGATCGCGTCTACCAAAACGTTACCTAACCTAACCTAAACCGGCTACGACCGGCACGTCCAAAAGTTGAATCCGTTCCGCGGTAACCCCGGTAACGTCTTGGTGGACACGATCAAAATTTATCTACCGCGATACGTTAAGCCAATCGGAGTAAAAGAGTATTTCACACGAACCGACGAACTGAGGACGGGATGGGTACAGTTGTCCCGTAGAGTAGTACAGAGTTCCCTGTATCGTTCTGAACAACGGGCTGATGAGAAAGTGGTTTTACAGCGTCGTCGCTTACGAGAAAAAAAATATTGTTATATCGTTCAGTTTGCGTTTCCTCCGGGTGCCGTGCCACGCGTGATTTCTTTTTTCTGTCTTCTATTACAGTATTTAATAGGGATGGCGATCTCGCAGTTCACACTTCGCAATCTGGGCGATACCACTACGTAGTCAACCGCCTGGCGACCCTCGGGTCATGTCGATTCCCCCGGTGCCGTTGACGAACGAGAACAACGAACGAAATTACGAACGGCGTCGAAGTAGACGAGAACAACGACTGCATGCGGGTGAAAAAGACGATGAGACCGACTGCGGAAAAAAAAAAAAAGAATCAAGTTTGCATCTAGAAAATGACCGCAACCACGAACAAAAAATTAAAACTCTTTTAAAATACTACGCAAGTAATACATTTTTCGTCAATAAAAATTACTTTGTAACTTTGTGCTTGTCTAATTAATTACCCTTTAAAAAATGCGGAGCAAAGGACATAGTCACTTTATCGGTTCGGCGAATTGTACTTTTCCGGTTAGGTTCGACCTCTCCACCTCGTGGACAGCTTTGACCCCCCTCTCAAAAAAAAAAACTCATCGGTTTGTCAAGACCTCATCTCTCGATTATGTCTATTTTGTATCGACTTTCCTACATTTTCGATTCACTAAGTTTTTACCAACCGAATAGGTAAAAAAAAAAAAATAGAGTAAATTCGAGGTCGATTTGTTCGTTTTATTTACACATAACAGAGATGATAATTTTAAATGACGTTCTGTATGCCTTTTACAAAACTCAGTTGAAATTTCTTTTGCCGTCAATGAAAACTTTGCTTATAGACAATAACCTAATACACAGGTACACTTACACAGGTTACACTGCAACGTTATTATGTTTACCGAGATATTTGTCTCGTATCTTCTTGTAATTAAAACAGGTTCGAAAAAAATATTAAATAGTAATTAGATACGCACAACCGCCGAACGCATAGTTACGATGAATACACCATCGTCTGTTTAATAGTATTTACTCATATAGACGACATAGTTTCATAAAAACTGTATGCTTGACCGATAATTTCTTCGTAAAGAAATAAAAAAAAACGTTTACCATGATGAAAATATTAATTTATAAATTACAGGTTCGCTGCAGGTCGCAGAGATTAATTTTTTTTAATTCGCAATTAGTTCCGTTTCGTTAATTAACTACTCTGCCGCAGCAGTTCACTACATCTTATTACGGTCGTTGTGGAGCAGCTGTATACGTTGTTATTGCGCAATTTTTTTTTTAATTCATCAAGTATTTTTATCCAAACGGTTTTCTCTCATCAAAGTCCGTCCGATTATAGCGGGTACGTTAATTTGTAGGTACCTCGTACTTCTGTATCTGTAACTCTGTCTAACGTATTCCTACGAGATATCGTTTTGTACAACGCAGTTTTAACTATAGAAGTTTTTTTTCATAGAACAGTTGACCATATTGAGACGACCTAATAAAATTATACACACACGCGTACCTATTATACATACTTTTATCGAACATATAGTGATATACCTATAAGTTTTTCATCTTTAAATCTATACTTACCTATGATGTACTCACAAACGAGCGTGCGGGTGTACGCGATGTCGACGGCTATAAAAATGTCTATGTCTATATTATAGGTATTGCATTTTATACCGCGTGTAATAATAACACACTCGTGGTAGACGACTTTTCCAAATTCCAAGTTCCATTACTCATGAAATCCGAAAAGTCTACACAAAATCAATAAACTTCTTGCTATCTGTAAACGCTCACAATCTAAAATTCGGATGACACAACTTAAGAATCATACTATAATTTTAAAATCGTACATGAATGTATAAAAAACATAGGAAGGTAATATATCGTGTATCATGAGAATAATAGCGATTTAGGGCTATCAAGGATGACAATTCGATTCTTATTGTTTGTATGATCCAACTTTTATGCCTAACTCCTACACTATTCTTTAGTATAACGATTTTGTGGATTTTTTTTATACTATTTTTTTTTATTTACGTTGTAACAGTGAGTTCCGCGGTGGCAGCCGACTGATACGCACGTATCTTGCGCTCCCGCTCTTCCTAATTACCTAATTAGTGAACGACTAATTTCAATGCTTAGTTGTGTTATAATAATACTAACAATGTAAACTTACCGTTAATATAATAACTTTGTTCTTTTTTTTTTTCTCTTTTTAAACAAAAAAAAAAAAAAAATCCATGCTCAACTGTCTATAGGCAGTGCGTAAAATATTGATCAAGTGCGAAAACGCACTATAGTTGGTTACACATAGGCCGGTGTGTTACGTAACTGCTTCATTGCGACTATATTATCTGCCGACCGCCGGCAGGCGGTCTTGCTACGTATATAATTATAACCGTCCACCGCCGATCGCTCATTAATTATTATGTCATCAGCAAAATCCAAACAAAACACCAACGCTAATCTACAATCCAAACCCAAGACAATTAAGAATAAACAAACAGAAACACAAAACTCTGATATGAACAACCCAGGCCACAGCAACCAACACAACATCACTAACAGCCCTGAAAATGGAAACTGGATTACTCAGACAGGTAAAAGAAACCTTTCAAGTTCATCATCTACCGCTTCCACCTCCATGCCATCTTCTAAAAAAACTCTTTTTCTCAACACGCAATCGCTACGAACCACTTACGATCACCGAACCTACTGACTCGGTTTTTGACGCAAGCATGATAGCTGAAGATCCCGACATTCCAGCCCGAGTCAAACTACCTCCCCCGATCTTTATGAAAGGAATAAATAACTTTCCTGGCTTCTGCACAACTTTAATCGAGTTGGTAGGAGTTGATAACTTCATTTGCAAAGCCACCACAGACCGATTAAAAATACAGACCGCCAATCCCGAATCTTATAGACTCCTAATACATTATTTAAAAGAACATAACGCTAAATACCACACATACCAACTCGCTGAGGACAAACCCACGAGGATAGTTATCCGCAACCTCCACCCTACCACGCCAGTTGAACTAATAAAATCTGAACTCGAGACGCGCCTCTTCGAAGTCAGACAAGTCACGAATGTCCTACACAAGACCAGCAAGCACCCACTCCCGTTGTTTTTCGTCGATTTAGAACCTACTGAACACTCTAAACAAATCTACCAATTATCTTCTCTTCTGCACACAAAAATTAAGGTCGAAGAACCATACAAGCCTAAGTTAATTAGCCAATGTCAGAATTGCCAAGATTACGGCCATACCCGGGCGTATTGTGGCTATACAGCACGCTGCGTCAGATGCAGCGCTCATCATCCATCTTCTGAATGCACTAAGTCACCCGACTCCCCTGCCAAATGTGTACTATGCTCCGGAGATCATCCAGCCAACTATCGTGGTTGCAGCGTCTACAAGGAACTCCAACGCCGTAAAACGCCGACCAATAAAAGTAAATTCTTACATGATACTGTCAAACCAAATGTCAAACCTTATAATGTAAAAGAAAGCCACCCACTCGCTACCCTTGCGGAAAAGAATGAAACTAATCCCACAAAAACTTATGCACAGGCCACAGCTAGTCAATCACCTGAACCTTCTGCCCCCTCCGACCTAACTCAACTCATGTCCTCCTTTGTAGGTGAACTAAAATCTCTTATCAACCCATTAATTTCTCTCCTGACACAAGTTATCACTTCACTCCTAAACAAAAACAATGATTAATTCCTTCACTAATAACTCATTATCTATTTTACTGTTTAATGCTAACGGCCTAAAAAACCATATTAATGAACTCCAGACAGTACTCTTTGACAAACGCATAGATATCGCTTTAATATCAGAAACTCATTTTACCAAATATTCTCACATTTCCATTCCAGGTTATTACCTACTAAAATCAAACCACCCTGACGGCACTGCACATGGTGGGGCAGCTATACTTATTAAAACTAACTTAAAATTCTATCCCCTTACAAACTTCTCTCAAAATCATATCCAATCTTGTGCCATCTCAATCACACTTAATAATATTCCTATTGTTATTGCAGCAGTTTACAGCCCTCCCAAGCACCTTATAACAGACGCTAATCTCACCGAATATTTTGACACATTTCCTAACAACTTTATTGCGGGGGGGGGACTTTAATGCTAAGCACCAAAGCTGGGGCTGCCGAGTTACTAACCCACGCGGCAACCTTTTTCACAATTTTACCAATATTAAAAAATTTCAAATACTTGCACCACCTGATCCAACATACTGGCCAACATCGCGCAGGAAAAAACCTGATATTCTGGACATATTTGTGTCAAAAACTCCAAGTAATTTATACTGTGCTGTAAACAACATTTTAGACTTAAACTCGGATCACTCATCTGTAATACTAAATGTCGATGCGACTCCTCAAACAAATCCAGTTAGTCACTCCCTTTTCTCACCATCAACCAATCGTTATACATTTCATAACATAATTGCCCAAAAAGTTGATCTTTCAATTAAGTTAAAGACCGAGCACGATATTGACGAAGCAATCAATAACTTATCCAAACTTATCCACTCAGCAGCCTCAGCCTCATCATCCAATACCTTAACCACCTCTAAACACTCAATCCAAAACCAGACTCCCCTTCCTGAACAAATACGCTCACTAATTGTGGAAAAACGAAGAGCCAGAGCAGTTTATCAACGCACGCGTCTACCGTCACACAAAAGCGCTTATAATAAGTTAGCTAACTCCCTAAAAAAAACCCTAGCTAAAATCAAAGCGGATACACTAGAACAAAAACTAACCAATATTTCATATTCTGACGGTAGCTTATGGAAAGAAACCAAGAAGTTACTTAGTTTTAAAACTCCTTTTACCCCTTTAAATAAACCTGACCATACACTTGCTTCTTCTGATATCGATAAAGCCGAAGTTCTTAAAGCACACCTTCAGAAAACCTTCCAGCCACATCATAACATATTCATACCCCAATTTGTTGATGAGGTAAAGGCTGGTCTAGACCTTCCCTCAACCTCTCATCATCTTGAAAAACATTTCACGCCCAACGAAGTCAAACAGGCTATCCTAAAATACTCCTTAAAAAAATCGCCGGGTTTCGACCTATTAACGGCAGAAGTAGCTAGATCCCTCCCCAAAAAAGCAATAGTACTGGTAACATATATATTTAATGCATGCCTAAGACTCTCCTACTTTCCGATCCTTTGGAAATTCTCTAAAATTATATTATTTCCTAAACCAGACAAACCCTTGGACGACCCATCTTCATACAGGCCGATAAGTCTATTACCCTTCCTATCAAAAATTTTTGAAAGACTTATCCTCAAACGAATGACTCCATATATTGTCAGTAACAATATTCTTCCGAACACTCAGTTTGGATTCAGACCCTCTCATAATACCATTCATCAAGCTCATAGGATTGTCGATGCAATATCTTTCTCTCTGGAGGAAAAACTTTACTGTACCTGTGTCTTTCTTGATGTATCTCAGGCGTTTGACCGGGTGTGGCATGACGGATTGCTGTACAAACTTAAAAGTTTTCTTCCCCACCCACTCTTTCTTCTAATCAAATCTTACTTAACCGATCGGCACTTTCAAGTACATTATCGCTCTGCATACTCAGAAATAACCGAAATCAATGCTGGAGTCCCACAAGGGGGCATCCTATCTCCAACCCTATTCAATATATATGTCGCCGATCAACCCACCACGCCCCAAACCATGGTGGCTGATTATGCTGACGATAAAGTAATTTTATCAATTAGTGAAAACCCGATAGTCGCCTCATCAAACCTGCAACTCCACCTCGACCTAATGTCTAATCTGGTACGACAAATGGCGTATCAAAATAAACCAAAATAAATCAAGTCACACTACATTCACTCTAAAGAAGGGTATTTGTCCAACTGTCACATTAAATAACATCCCAATTCCCACATCGGACACAATAAAATACCTGGGGCTCAATCTCGATAAACGACTAACGTGGAAAAATCATATACGAACCAAAAGACTGACTCTCAACGCCCGTATGCGCATTCTCAATCCTCTAATAACGAGAAATAATAAAACAAATCTAAAAGTCAAACTTCTAATTTATAAAACCCTCCTAAAACCTATTTGGACTTATGGCATACAGCTCTGGGGTTCAGCAAAAAAAACTAATATCAATAAAATCCAAGTATTCCAAAACCTAGCTCTTCGTCGTCTGTCCAATGCACCACCTTACGTTTCTAACCTAACATTACATAATGATTTTCACTTAAGAACCATCAACGAAGAAGCTAAATCATTTTACTTGCGCCTCCGCACACGACTTTTATCCCACCACAATCCTCTTATTAAAAACCTATCCTCTCTAACCCTCCCAGGGAATCCAAGGCGCAGGCTAAAAAGGAAATGGTGTCGCGACCTAATTCAATTATAATTATAAAAAAAAAAAAAAAAAAAAAAAAAAAAAAAAAAAAAAA